>JAPYZI010002109.1:0-26314 GCA_030523105.1 Ophioninae sp. A BG-2022a | reverse complement strand
CCCCCCCCCCCCCCCCCCCTCGCCGAACGCTTTGTGACGGACAGCTCGGGGGAATGGAAACACGAAATGAAAACATGAGGAAAAAACACAAGAACAAGACATTTGACCGGAGGCGGTACGGTACGAAGGGAGCAACTTTCTCGCGTGTATGAAAAGGACGTTGGATGACCTTCACTTTCAAAACAGCTTCTCGCACGAGTAAACCCATTTCGAGCAGCCTCATTAAAACCGAAAAATCATCAACTGTACGATGACAGCTGGAAACTGCCGCAACATTGCGTGCTTACGAACATTGTTGCTACGACACGAATTTCGAAAAGAAAAAAAACAAACTATCGTGTTCGAAGGGTAAAGTCCACGGTCCAGTAGTTTCAGATGATACGAAAAACGGGTTTGTGCCCTTCGAACGTTATGAATTCCAAACAGCACTGGACGCAATCAGCTTAACTGTTATTTCCTCGGCGTTACGGAGCTTTCAGTAGTTTCGTGGCATCTCCGAATCCGTACAGATCTCAGGGTGTTAATGGTTCTTCAGGATAGTCTGGCCATCCATCAAACCCTTCTCTCCCCCGGGATTTTGATGCCTCCAAAGCAAGTACTTCATGTAGGATGATGCCTGCTCCATCTACGTATGCCGAAGCCAACGAGAGATTCGTATAGCCTTCGCTGTCTTCCTGTCCCAAGAGGGATGTACTTGGTAGATCTCTCGAGCGCACAATGCACCTCTCTGTTCACGATCCACTCGTAAATCTATTAGTTCTGGAGGACGATGGGTTTATTCCCGAGTGATGCCAAGGGATTCTAACGGCGATATGGATATAGGTTGGAATAGCGAACTGGACTATCATCGACCTGGAATACTCCAGGAATGCTTCACCATGAAACTTGGCTGCTGTTTGCGAAGCCTGCGGAATCGGACGTTACTAACGACAAAGGACATGGAAAGCAGAAGGAACGAACTACGTGGGCACAAACACTAAGGAAATTGATAGGTGCGCCGATACAAAGCTCGTAAGCGACTTTCACGGCCAAGCCTCTTGCGGCGCCTTGTTTATTCGCGAACACACCAACTCGACGGAGAATCCGGACTGGAACTCTGGAACTGATGAAACTGCAGCCAGTTTTAGCGGTGGTATAATAGGCCAGCATTTGTTCGAGTCGCAAAGATAACGTCTTCATCACTCAACTCCACCCCAGCTGGCTCCTTCCCGCAAGACCTGATACCTGGTCTCCTAGGTGCATCTCTCTCAGTAACATCGTCCAAATGCGTTCAATCGCATTCGTTATTGAGTCTTCCCTTTTGGTATTAAAAAAAAACCCGAGTTTTGTCTACCGGAACAACTTCCAGTGCTTCTTCCGCCCGGGTAACTCCCAATACTCTTCGGAATGCGTAGTGTCTATCGTTGAAATGTGAACTTTTCAAGAGGTTGAATGAAATAAGAAGTCCCCCAACCTTCAAAGAGGAAATACTTCTTCTGCGCTCCCGAACGATCATTGATCGCCATTTCCTCAGGGTCTTTATGGTCACCGGAGCGTTCACCCGTAGGGAGCAAAAAGCCCGGTTCCTATCAGCGATAGATATAAAACCAGGTTTCCTTCGAGGTATCCAAGAAATCTTCGGGACTCGGTGTCTTGTGGTACCCGTTCGTTTCGAGGTTTCGATGATCAAAGGATGCGATAACGATGTTTTCCCCTTTGATCGGAATAAGCGGTGGCCTAACCTTGCAATCTTCCTCTCCGGACACTTCCGCCAACTCACCCGAGCTTATTCGGGGAATTTTGCGCGCACGAAGGGCGTACCAGGTTTCGTGACTACTCCTCATTAGAGGTTTTCGTACGCACCTCGTGCGTCCCATCGTGACTGCATCGTCGCGAGTTTCAACGGTCTCTCACCCGCTTGGGGGAAACTCGGCAAAACCCGTCATTTTTTACACGCGCATTCCACGGCGCCGCGACGCTCCGGCGTCAACCGTAAACCCCCCAGTTCATCCGCTACCCTTCGATTCCGTATGTGCAAAAACGAAACCGGCTCGAGCCATAATCACACCATTGATATTCCTGTGGGTCTTCGCCAGAGTTGCACGTCACGGTTGTCTGCCATCGCGTGAGCACTGGTCTAAAAAGTTACTCCTCAAAAATATACCCAGCGGATCTAAATCTTCAAAGTTTCCGGTATCAAGGGTAAGACGTCTTCAGTATCACATTTTCCATATAATCTTCAAAGTTTTTCGCATTACATCTTCTTCAGGGATGGGAAAGGACGACAAAGAATATCTGGTGTTTTTTCAACTGAAACTCTTTCGCATCGCGTCTTCTTTAGGGATTGTAGAGGACCACAAAGAATATCTGGTTTTTTTGTCAACCCAAACAAACTCCATCGGATCTTCTTTAGAAATGGAAAACCATCACAGAGAACATCCGGTAGTGCATTTCAAACCCAAACAAAGTATGTCGTACCGCATTTTCTTGAGGGATGGAAAAGCACCACGAAGAACTCCCAGTCCTGTTCGAACCCAAATACAGTCCTTCGTAAGCCATCTTCTTTAGCGATGAAAAACTGATCGCCGGAAATTCTTCACGATGCATTTTCAAACCAAACGAACCTTTGTTGCGTTTCTTCGTCTTTAGACATAGGAAAGCAGCATCAGGAATATTTCGTGACACTGTACCAACCCAAACGAAACCAGGCAAACGTTTTTTCAGTTTTTGAAAATACGCACAGCACTACAAAGTCTCTCCATTTTGATTCTGCATCTCCTCAGTGTCGTATAAGATAAACCTAGTCAAGTAAAAATACGAAACGACGTTCCCCCAACTTAGTAACACGACATCATTGGATTACGTTGCATATCTCGGTGTATCTTTCCTCGTATCGCAATCCTATCGTAATATACTCAAGTACACGCTATCCAATATACCGTACGAGCTTATTACACCAAGAGTAGCCATTCCAATGGCCATTCGTGAAGGCCCTTCCCCCCCCCCCCTCTCTCTCCGCACGCGGACATATAAAATTAACCCGTAACTACGGAGATGAGGAAGGATCTCGTTATCCACCAGCTAAGGTTGCTTTTTTCCCATCTGCGAGTACATCGCGAGTTGCATTGCCGGTCCCCGGGTGCTCGGAACGGATTCATGACTTAATGCCCCGGAGCTGGGAGTCGTATCCAGCGAAGAATAAAAAAAAGAGTCTTCGGACGTCGTCTTTCCCGGATATTAAATCAGCCACCTGACTTACGACGTTGCGGGAGTCTTATCATGCCTGGCTTCACACATACAACTTGGTCGCTCCTGTTTTCCGTTCTTTCCGCCGATTCTCAACACCGTTCGCCAGTTCAGCAGGGGGCAGGGGGGGGGGGGGCTTAAAATACGGTGTTGACGCTGGTGAGATAAAATTTCCCCCTTGCCATTCCATTTTCTCCGTTAAACATCTCGCGCCCAAAGGATGTTGTCTCATGGCGAACGAGGGCTCTCTCGACACCCGCCACCCTCCCCCCTCTGGCTAACGTGAAATCCCTTCGTCCAAGAAAAACACGTCGTTTATAACGTAGAGTCATGCAGTTCGCGGACGTTCAACTGTACAAACACTCTTTACTTTGGCCTCTCACTTTTTACCTTCTCCCTCTTTCTCTCTCTCTCTCTCTTTCTCTTGTTAAACTCTGTTCCTTCTTCACGTGACTCCTGATGTACTCTATGGAAACACTCGACGTATTCACGCGCGTTCACCGTGTCGCCCGCGTGACTCCTGGAGGCGATCGAGACGCAGTGCATATTTAATACGTTGGGAGTATAGAACTGACCGAACAATCGGACGCTGCACGCACCCGGGGCTCGCGTGCACGGTGCAATCGTAATGATTCTTTTTCCTCATTCCCGAGTCCGCTATCAAAGCTTGATACGCGCCATTGTTTTTTGCCGTATACCCAGCCGTCTGTCTTTCATTTTTCGTGCTAGTGGAGTATGGGTTTTGGGATGGAGCGTGGGTAAGTGCGAACGAAATCGATTTTGTTTTCGCCAAATGGGATAGAGTTTTGGTGAAATAGAGTGGGTGGTAGAGTTTTATTGGAGGAAATACGATTGGATCTAGCGGATCGTTCGTTCAGAGGCGGCCAATGGGGTATTTGATGAAATTCGAATCATTGAAGTACTGATGGACCAGTTGTTTCTATGAGTAGTTCATTGGTATTCTGCAATGGTCATTTCTCTTTCGGAGCACTGATGTTTCGCAGTCCGTTTTTCAACCCAAATAAACCCAAACAAATCGCGGTTGTCATATTGAAGTATTCATAGACCAGTTCTTTCCACGAACATTTAATTGCCTTTCTGGAATGGTCATTTTCCTTTAGGCCCACTGATGGTTCATCGTTTGGTCTTCATCTACACCAAATCGCAGTCGTCGATGATTCCGCATCAACTTGCTTTTCCAATTTCTACTGAGTGACGACTCCAATATGGGTTGGACCCTGCGGATGTTCCAAAGGTTTGCGTCGACTCTTCAGCCTTCAACACCCAACATTGTCCACCAATCCGTAAACATAATCTGCGAGGTGGTGAAAACCTCCGTTTTTTTTTCGGCGCAGAGGAGGAGCAATGCATATTTTCTTGATGTTGAACACTTGCCGTTCTTGCGGTTCACCACGACTTTTATTCGTTCGTTCTTCAACTTTGGATTCTACGCTCGAGCTGTATTCACCGCGCGGAGGTCGTAAAAGTGTCTGTGAAAGAGAGCTCGAGGGAGAGAGTCTGGAGAGCTCGGTGGGCTGCCGTGCAGAAGTCACATAGCCCTTGCAGCAAAATCGTGTGTGCAGCAAAAACATGTTTGCCGAAGCCAAACAGCCGCTCCTACCATTGCTCCTGTCTCACTCCTGCTCGCCAACTCTACCACGTTTTCATCTTTTTCACCAACCTATAAATGGATTTTTCGCGCGAGATTTCCGCTTTTACGTATAGATGTGTTTTTATTTTTTTTTCTCACAGTGACATGATTCCCCACTGGATTGGAAAGCACGCAATATCCAGGTTACTGATGGACACGTCAAGTGCATTTTCCTACGCATCGGACACGGTCGTCCAATTCGATACGAACCGATGAACAATTTACAACGAAAACCATTTAAATCTTTTATCAATAATATTAATTTCGTTTCGTTCGCCTGATGACTATTATTCGCACACGAGGGAAATTGTGAAGTTGTTCGATACATTTTACTGAACATTTTCCCACGATTCTGATGATTAATTGCCTCCCGAACGTCCACACTCTTCCGATCCAATCTGCATTAAAATTTATATTTTCATAAATTCACACGCGACTCGTTACCACTCAATTCTCAATTCTTTTGGCTCTGTCTGTTCTCTCTCTCTCTCTGTCTCTCTCTCTCAGTACTGCTACAGACATTTTACGAACGTGCAGTTCGCGCGTAAAAATTGTTTGCAATGCAATCTTTGTAGATACCTATTATTGTTGGTAGATTTTACTCGTGCGTATCACATATAAATTTCATTGCTCATCTCGTTTTGGAGACTGCGATAACGGACGGGATAGATGTCCAGACGTATTTATCACTCGCTACTTTACTCGTCCAATGTCCAGTTGTAAACCGTATATTTTCATTGTTTCCTCGGGCATTGCGGAGAATAGTGCGATCGAAACGTTTACTCGTATGTGGATGTGAAAACATTTATCCAAATACGAGTTTTTCGTGGAAGATGCATAATTATTGATTCTCAAAACCTCACATCAGAAATTTATTGTAAATCGTTACATCAAAATCCTGAAAAATGTTTCCACGATTTCCATCGCTCATGACTATCAGAAGAAATTTCGAAAACCGGAAACAAAGAACTGGGAAAACTGACAAAAATTTGGTAACCCGAAAAAACGAGAACATTTTTTAACAAAATCCAACGATTAAACATAATCAATTTTTTTTAATTTGCATCCGTTAAAACCATTATATAATAATAATAAATATAATTACTTATATAGTAAACTATATAACAATGAATATTTCTAAATTCACACCATTTCTTTCTTTTTTTTCAAATTATGACGCGTGAAGCCCAATTTTGATCGAAGTGCAAAAAAAATCGTGGCCGTACGAAGTATCCGCGAATATGCATACATAAACACACACATATACACGTATATATATATATATATTTGCGTATGCATCGTACAAATCTGCAAGCCCAGCGATTCTGCTGCGCCATTTGAATTGTAAAGCCGATATGTGTGACTCGATCTCGTGGAGTTATATCGGCCATTATTCATTCCTGGAATACTACATATATGTACTGCATAACGTCGCTGCATAACCGGCTCTCCTGTATTACGCACCCTCGGACAATGCGCATACACACGTGTATATCTATATATATATATAGATGAAATAGTGATGACCACAGCCAGGATACACCAGGATGGCCTGGACACGCAAATCCCTTCGGACATACGTGGCACCCTTATCTACCCTTATTCAACGTATAGTCAAACAGAGCCGCGCTCAGCTCGCCCGTGCTGGCCAGACTCGCTGATAACGATTAGACGGCCAATTGGAGAATAGAAACGTGTATTTGCGGATGGATTGTTGCGTGGACGAGCGTATAATTGAAAGCAACTGAGTGACAGACGTGTCATGCTCTTGCCGGGGTATACGTCGAGGTAAACGATAAACGTACGTGCCCGAACGCGTACGGAAATTATCAGCGAAAAAATAATCGTCGTGTGGCTGTTAATCTCCGGGAAATTTGGCAGAGCTTTGTTATTTCTAACAAACGATAACATAATTACGAAATCGTCAAAAAAAACACTGAATATTTATTCATTTTTCGCGGGAATTATAATTTTTATTAAAAAAATTATAATAACAATTGAAATTAAAACAATTATAGATCGGTAAGTACGGCACGATCAATTTTTTTCAATAATTTAATAAGGGTCGGAGCCCCCTTATCAAGGGGAGGGAAACCTGAGAAAAAAAACAATAAAATTAACAAAAAGATTGATTATTCTCTAATTCCTGGTAATTCGAAGCATCCAATGGGGTAGAAAGTATCAGGATGAAAACATGCATCAACCGGTGTCATATCATCCTGTGATCATGGACGGTCTCCTGAAAACGCGTTCTCTTCGAGATTACATCCGATACGTGGAAGCAGCTTGTTTTTTTATTTTTTTTTTTCATAGCTCTTTCATAGCTTTTTTTCTCGTTAGTTCCGTGACACGTCACACACGTTTTCCATTATTCCGGATTATTTAAACCTTTCTCTCTCCACGTCTATTATTTTTTTTTGTTCCTCATGTTGATTAGCGAAAAGGGAGCTTTACACACGCACAGAAAGCTTTTTTACTGCCCGGGCCCCTCCCTATCTAAATCTAATCACCCTGGGCTAACGAAGCCGATGAAAACAACCGGAGGGAGCGAGAGGATCGAGCACTTACGTTAAAACCGCCAGTTATCTAAATCCTTGAAGAAAAGAGAAAACGCTGACCTCAAGATTACTGAATCGCTCGAGAGCGAGGCCACTAGGAAGGACGACGGGAGGGGGGAGGGGTGCAAGGCACGATCACACGTGGAGAGCTTGCGCGACGATAAAGTATGGAGTTTAATATATATATGTATATATATATTTTTTTTTTCGTTTTTTCCGTTAATCCTGAAGGTGAATACAAGACACGAAAGTCGTTTATTTCCATGAACGCTTTGCGATTATACGAAGCAACGAGTTACGAGATTAAAGGCTTAAAATTAATTCAACGACATTTTCGCATTAATGGAAGAAAAAAAAATGAAGTTTCATTCCCGGCGGGTGGAAAAAACGAGGGAAAGGGGGGGAAGGAAATTAGAGGCACCTCTCGATTACGACATTTGCCATTCGTGACGGGAAAAAATGGCTGCCCTCTCGGCTATTGATTTACACTTTTTTTTTCTTGTTCTTTTTTGTCTTCGTTTTTTTCTTCTCCTTATTTTCGCGACGCAGTAAATGCTCACATCCTTGGATATGCCCACCAGGTTTGTGTATGCTCTTTTGTGTATGCGTTAAGGGGGCAAAACTCGGAAATTTATTACGAATCAACTGGAAGCAAGGTTCGTTGAGGAAATACTTTTCTTTTCTTTTGCATGTACTCGTGACGCCACGACACACACGTCACGTGTACCACATCAGATCTCTCGAGTATCACGCGAACTCTGCCCCAACCCCCCTTCCCCACGTGCTTAAGACTCACTTTGAGATAAATCTACGCAACCGAATATAACGAGTTTTACAGTTTCCGAAACATTTTGTGACCGCAATTTAACGCGGTTATTAAACATTCTCACTGAGAATTTACAATGGAGATATACAAGGGGAATTCTAGAGCAGATTGAGGAGAGATAAACTGAATTTTCAGAATTATTATATTTTTTTTTTTTAAAAAGGACTTGAACATTTTCATAAAAACATTGTTTCATTCGAAATTCGTATTTTCAGGATTACTTTTCAAAGACTGAAATATTTTTTATCGTATATTTTCCGAAAACCCAAAGTCGTTTTTAGAATTTTAAAAATCT
This sequence comes from Ophioninae sp. A BG-2022a, assembly GCA_030523105.1. NCBI lineage: Eukaryota > Metazoa > Arthropoda > Insecta > Hymenoptera > Ichneumonidae > Ophioninae sp. A BG-2022a. The sequence goes on along the minus strand of JAPYZI010002109.1, from coordinate 17,759 downwards.
CTCTTGTAGGTAATGCTGAAACAGTTTCGAAATTTGTCAAATATTTTTGGAATTCTAAAAACGTTTTTAGACTTTCAGAATTGTTATTTTCATAATTTTTGTTAAAGTTTATGCGATCAATGAAGCATTCGCTGACTCCGTCCAATAAATTGTCCACTATTATTATTTTTTTTAAAGTCACGAATAAATTGACACAAAATATAGAAAAATATAAAAAAATTTATGCGATCGAAAAAAAATGTCGTCTATTTGTTTCTTTCCAGGATGTATCCTCTTAAATATAGATTTAGAATGAGAATAGTTGAGAGAAGGAAAAGGACGAGATGAATGACGAGGAAACAAAACGTGGCAGTATTTCCATCCCCGATGTATAAAATAATTCAGTAGCTCGTGGACCTTTTTTCTCTAACAAGGATCGATGCGTTGGACAACTTTTGGGTAAGGATCTCCAAGAATGAAATCGAGTTTTCGACGAGGTTCTAAGCAAAGTGAAATGAAAATGGTTCTTGAAGTAGAACCGCTGGAACATTGGTCTGGAAGGCTTTACATTAATTATACACGAGGTTCGACTCGAAGTCGTACGAGTCTTCCAGTATATACCGTCTACTTTGAAGAGCTGTCTCTCTCACTCTAATTCTCTCATCCACCCTTTCCACCTCTCTCGTTCCAGTTTTCGGTGTACTGCATACTTGTATATATCGAAAGAAACATATTTTTCGGATTTTTTTAATTATTTGAAAATTTATAAAACACTCATATATATTGTTTTATTTTTTAGAATGTCAACATTATTGTTAGAATTTTCGAATTGTCTTTCAAGTACTGAAATAATTTTTTAATATATATTTTATGAAAAATCTAAAATCGTTTTTAGAATTTAGCCTCCTTAGAAATTTAAGACGGTTTTGGAATTTCTGAAATATTTTGATAAACGTACATTTTTTAGACTTTTTGATTTTTCATTTCTCAGCATTACAAAATGACTTTTTGCACTTTGAAAAAGTATTTTAGAAAATGCGCTTTTCTAAAATGCTTGAATATTTCTATATTTTTCATATTTATCAGAATTTCAAAATCTTTAAAATGCCAAAATAGTTATCTATTTTAAAAGTATTTTTTTTTATAAATGTAAAAGTGTTCTTTGAGGATTCTAATGAGTCTCTTTCAGATTTTTCATGATCCTTTTTTAGAATTATAGCTTTTTAGTCGACCTGGAAAAAAATGCACTTTTCATTGCTTCGAAACAGAGAAATCGCGACATCGTTTTTTTTTTACCCTCGAGCGAATCGAAGCTGTACATACTGATATACGATCGCGCAGACGCGCAACACTTGTGTTGCAGCGTAGAAGTTCGATGAGAGATCATTTCGCTCGGTCTCTCTAAAAATGAGACGGGCGGTAAAGAATCCAAAGTATGGGGCGTGTCCAACGAGCATCGACACCTCTTTGCACGTGCCGAAATATTTTTTCGACGCTTCAATTTTCTCCGCCTCTCGCATCGTGGTCCGTGAAATACTTTCGGGCCGACACTCTCGTCTCATAATTCGACGGACTCGCTTCTGCCTGTCTACATTTAACGGCTCTACGGCAATTATTTAACGATTATCGTTCAACGCTCAATGAGGTGAAAACGAGAAAAAGGCCTGGAGCATTAAAACCGTGATTTTAGAAAGTTAAACTCGTATTTAACGATCTCTCAAAACCCTTTCAGGGATTTTTAACGTACTGGTGGTGCAAAGTGTATATTCTTTTGGAGACATTTTATTTTAACAAAGGATAGTACGATTCTTCTTAAATATTTTTTATTTACTTCTAGAAAAAAAGAAAAGTTCAGGCATGAAGAAAATTCAGTAAAAAAATAAGAAACATGAGAAATTAAAAAAAAAGAAAAATTTTGAACAAGAAAAAATCAGAAAAAAGACAAATTCGGAATAAGAAAAAAATATTTAAAAGATAATATTTCAGAAAGACGATAATCAGAAACAAGAACAATTTAGGAACAATAGGAATTAGGTTAAAAGAAAAATTCACAAAGAAAAAGAATTTCGAAAAAAGAACATTTTGTAAAAACGAAAAATATAGAAAGAACTTCGAAACATAACCTCAGAAAGTCAAAAAATTTAGAACAAAATAAATTTAGCAAGCCAAAAGATTAAAAAAGAAACAAAATAACACGAACAAAAGTCAAGCAAAATAAAAGTGAATAAAATTCGTAAAACTGATAAACGTACAAACAAGAAAACTCCACAAAGCTAAGAAAATTGAAAAAGAAAAGAAAAAAATGCAGGAATGAAAAACTAATAAAGATTAAAAAATACAAGATTGTATTAGCCTCTCGTCACTGGAAGCTACGTTATTATCCCGAAAGAAAAATAATTTGTATTCCTGCTGTTCTTGTCGTTTTTATAAGGAAGGTGAAAAGATTTCATTGAGCGGAGCTGGCTCGCAAGTGACGGGGGTCTGAAACGCGTCTGCGGAAATCGAGGGAAAAATGTTGAGAAGTAGATCCGAAGGGTCAAGCGTCCATTGACCTATCAGATATATCACACGATGTAGCCTCCGATGTTACGAACTCCCTTGTATTATCAATCCTTTTCTTTTCTTCGTTACTTCGAAAGCTATAGATCCGATGAGATATATAGTTACTGCAGAACCTCGGTCCGTTCGCCACTCTAGGGACTTTGATGATGGAAGTTGACCCGCGTCTATAGAATGTCAAACTTATTGGAGTAAATTCGTAGAAAGAAACGTTGTTCAAGATGAAAGGTTGATTATTGCTGTCATTACTTTTCTTTGCACTTTATGAATTATTAATCAAGACTGTTGACATTCAATACGCGATTGAAATTCAATAGGCATTGTAAACAGTCATTTTAAATTTATCATGTCGAATTAGCTTTAAAAAAATTAATATCCGACAATTTAAACATTGGGACATTTTTTTTATCAAACGTTTTAATTTTTCTTCAATTTTTAAATTATTGATTAAATTTACGATATTTTTTACTGAATTCCCAGGGAATTGGTATAAAAGGTTTATTGTTGCTATCACCTTTAATTCTGCTTTGGAAATTATTGATCACTGGTGACATTTAATATATCGTTGAAACTCAGTTTGCTCTATTATTCGAGTAATTTGAGCTTTATTACATTTTATCAGCTTTAATAAAAAAAATGGGTTTATAAGGATATATCTATATGCATATAATTTGTGTTCATACAGATATAAACATTTCCACGTGGGTTTGTTTCCTCAAATGTATCCATTTGCTCTCATTTATCTATTCATTTATATTTGTTTCAACTTCCTACATTTAATTGATACATTTGAAACGACAGCAATGATGTTACCAATTCTGACAGCATGAATAAAACAAAAAGTTTCGTGCATTTTAAAAAAATCGATGGAAGAATTAATATGATTCAGTTTAATAATTAACGTTCCCTGATTTTAATTGACACTTATACGTATACATATTTGTTTCAATCTATTTGCACACTAATTCACCATGAATTTAATAATTAGTATTTATTAAAATAATGAATTAGCAATTGAGTTTCAACTTACTAGAACATAGTAAATAAAAAATCTTAAATAACTAAAATTTTATAACTAACGATTAAAAATCGATGTATTTTTGTAAAAATAGTTTAATTATTACGCAGTAGAATGCATTCAAACAAATTATTTCCTTTTAAATATTTTCGTAATGTTTTAAAATAATTCGACGAATCTTTTTTTACATTGCTTGTCGAATTTCAATAATTAACGATGTATAAATAATTATATATAATTAAAATAAATAATATAATAAATATAATTTATTATAGTACAAGTAATCGCTATATAATTGTATAATTAAAAATAAAATAATTGTTATAAATAAATCAATTATTTTTTATTTACTATAAAATTCACTATATCACCGAATATACTTTTTGGCATAAAATTGTTGAAATTCCCAGTAACTCGTCAGTTCACGTTACCGTACAAAGGCAATGCAAAAAGATGTCACGTTCTCACGTAACTCTCAATATATACATATATATCTAGTAATATCAGACGGCGTATGTGTATCCTGTACATAATACATATCGTTTTGAGATCTATCGAAAGAAGAGTCGGTAGCAATATCGGTCGGCAAAGTGCCTTCTGTTGATCTCTTTTCTCTTATATACGTCGCAATAAGAGAGTGAGAACCCTGGCATGTGCCATTTCCTCGTGTACGTAACTCTTCGATATCCGTACATGACGCTATAATGCACACAAGAACGGAAAAGGGACCGAGTAGCGCACACCCATACACGGGAGGGAAACACGTGAGAGCTTATGTATGATGAAGCCTGAGAGCTCCAGTCAACCGTGTATCGCAATTGCTTCGACTCTCTAATACGTCTATCGAGTGCGCGACCAAGAGACAATCGAAAACGAGCGGTAATGAAAAGCTGAAGATCCGATTCGGGCCATCCGATCAAAACGAACGCAAAGGGAAGTTTCCATTGGTGAAACCAAATATACGTTTATTTGGTAGCGTTTGGTTATGTTGTAAACATTATTTTCAATTTATTCCAGCTATGGAAATTGTATCACGAAATTTGTTTAAATATTGAAAAAGATTTTTCATTTTTTAATTTAAAAGAACTTTTTAATTTATGGAATCAATTTTTTCAATATCATTTTTAAATAAAAACATAATTATATACATTTAAAATGTTTCTTTTAAATTTATCAAATCAATTTTTTAATAATTTCCATTTCCATTTGTCAAAAACAAATTGTAAAACAATTTTTAAGATTGAACAAAAAAATGCATTATATTATGATGAAATTGAAAGGATATTAATATATATTTGAACAAAGATACAACATTTTTTCGATCTATTCAAGCTATGGAATTCATTTTTCATTTTTTTTTAAGTCAGAAAAAACGATTTCAATTTGCTAACAATTGATAAAGAAGTATCAAATCTATCTAAATATTAAAGACCTTCAACTATCATAACTATAATAATCTCCATACTATCAAAAACTTTCTGAATATGCAAAACACCTAATACTATCAACATACGCCAAAAACAAGTGTACCAATACAAAAAAAAACTCGAAAACCAAAATTCACTTCTCCACGAACCAAACTTCGTCCATTATCATTTTGTTTGGATACAAACTGGTTATAAACTACCCCATCATCCACCTTTCAAGTAGAAATAATCGAAACATATATTTCCATTGCATTGCGATTGGTCGAGAGCTTCATCGACCTGGAATTTTGGATCGAGGATTTATACTCGAATTTTTAATGAGCATGCTTGTCAATATTGGTGAACGAAAATTGTGAGCACCAATAGAGAGAGACCAACAGATGAGGTGGTGAGCAGGAGGAAGGGGGGGGGGGGTGGAAACGGTCGGTTCTCTCTGATCGATGACAGGTGCGAGCTTTCTCACTGCGTGTAGGATACACTCCGATAAATCCTTGAATCCTTCGGGTTAGTAACAAGGATCGGGGGTGTTGGTGAATCGAGGCCTTGGGCGACGAAGCGAGAGCATATAAAACGGTACGGTCGAGGGATTCGCCGGGGCGAAAATGTTTTCTCGTGGTGTGGTATATCTGTGATCACGCTATAGCGTACCATAAATAATATCATAAATATAGCAGAAAACAGCCAGCAATTTTAGCACGTCGTAAATTTCATTGGCGATCTCGCGAAACGTCCACGACGATGGCGTACGGGTATAAGCGTAGCGAGCACTGAATATTCGAGCGCTAGCCGCGGAAGAAATTTCTCACAGTCTCTCCTCTCTACCCCCCTCCCCTTCCCCTATCACTTTCTCTCACTCCCTCTCTCTCTCTCTCGCTCTCTTTTACGCCGTCTCTCGTGGTCCATGTTATTCCTGCAAGTCTGGCGGAAGAATTGAACGAGAAAAATAAAACGGGTGAAACGTTGATAAAAATAGGATAAAGCGGGGAGTAAAAAATCTATTTGATTGCACCAAGGTACTGTTTCCACCGACGAATGTTAAGATTTATTGCGAAGTCAGTCAGCGTTTAATACAGATGTATTCAATTACCCGGCGGTTCTTCTTTGACTCACCTGCTGTTAGTCGGGTTAATGATATTGTTATGAATTTTGCAGAAAGGTTAGTTCCGGATTTATTCACTCTTGAGATACGATGTTGAGAATTGTATATGCGGAATCGAGACTGGACTACTTGGGTATTAACAATTCTATACGGAAATAAATGAAATGATTGGTTTTGGTAATATATGGAAAATTAGTGGCAAATTTTGTGTACATTTATTTTCATGTAATTTAACTAATTTGTGTAGTAAGTTTCATTAAAATTAATATTCAAGAGAAACATTGATTTTATTCGATTTGTAAAAAATGTCAGTTGTATTAATATTATTTCATAATAAATGAATATTTAAAAAATTAATAGTTATTTCGTAAATTAATTTCATTGAAAATAATATAAAAAACTTAAATATTATTTTATTTGATATTACAAAATTTCATTTCGATCAATATTTATTTTATTTGAAAGAAATTTCTTCGGTACGTTATTTTTTGTTTAATTTTCCAGTTTTTTAAATTCCAATTTCCAGTAACTTAGAAACTCATTGGCAGTGACGTAATTCGATATAAATTCAAATAAAAATTAAATACGATTTATCCGTTTAATCTGATTGGCTGCATCACGACAATGCCACGATCGTCATGATTGGACACGACGTACATTCGAAAAGGAATTTCACGGAAGTGGGAGTGATTAATAAGGAGGAACTCTTCGATATCCTGAACAACGCGAAAAGTTGGTACGCTTCTCTAACTCGTACAATCTACAAGAACGACATCAACGTCGAGGTAGACTCGTACGTTTTCTTCCTTTTCTTCCATCTCGCGATAGTCTGGAATTCCTGTCAACCTTAACGAAATTCAATTTCGCTCTGGTCCACGTCTTCGTCGTTTCCTCGCGACAAGAAAATCTCATGAATGACGACGCGAAGTAGTGAAAGACCGTGCTGGGGAGATCGATCAACCAGCTAGCAACGGTCAGAATAGATGGAGAATGAGGAAGATAAAGAGAACGGCTCTGTTGACGAAGACGCATCGTTGTTGAGAAATTTTGCAATGCACTTTCAATATTACGAGCTTTTTAAAAACAAATTGTGACTTTTTATTTTTCTCGAAAAATATTTATCTATTCATCAATGTCTATTTTGTAACCTTCAAAGAAATCCTTCTGAAGGTAATTATGTAGAAGTGGGGCTCCAACTCAATTTTTTTTGCTATAAAGAGTTTTTTTTTGCTATAAATTACTTTAATTAGTCACCTTTATTTAGTCACTAGTGATATTTACCTGGTGGAAACTGACATTTTTAATTATTTCCATATGTTATGATGTTTTGAAGTTTGGTAAAAAAAGCAATAAAATAGGGAATTTTCGTATACTTCGATGTCTAAACGTCGAAACGAGTCGAAGTTTTGAACGAAATGAGCCTTCCAGTATATACCCAAACAAACCCAAACAACCTCATAACTTATGGAAATAATTAAGGTTGTTTTGGTTTGTTTGGGTTTGTTTGGGTCTACGAATTAAAAATGTCAGCTTTCGCCATTTAAAAATCACTAGTGGTGACTAATTAAAAAAATATATGGCAAAAAAATAAATCTCCCGCTAAAATTGAGTTGGAAACTCACTTCTTAGTAATTAGCCCCCTCAGATATAATACATTTGTGCCAGCGTTTTTTCCAATCATCGAAACACTTCTGATATACGGTTTTTGGTATGGCCAAAAAGTAGCCAATGAAATTTGAAAAATCAGTTTATTTTTTTCAACCAAACCTGGAAACGCTGATAATTCCATTGTTTAATAAATAATTATTATCATCATTACCATCTTGAGAAAAACTCAATCTATTTCTACCTGGATGTTTTCATCCAGGAGGTCATCAATGTTGATCGTTGATATTTTACGATCGTCCCGTCGTTTCGTACCAGCGACGAATATTCAAACGCGTACAATATCCACGAAGTTTACGAACGCAGTCAAATTTTCATTCAACGATGAGAATGACGGCGTTGAATTCGTTCGCCAATTAATTATCGAGTGAGTTCTCTCGTATCGAAGATAACAATTATATCGACCACGAACGATCAGAATATAGCGAGCGTTCGTCAACAATTATTATCATCGTGCCCGAGGGAGTACGACGCGACCGAGTTTTCCTGAAAATTGAAATACGATGCGCGATCGTATTTCTCCCCCACTCAGTGCCGCGCGGAGTGGGGGAACGAATTTGGGTGGGAGGGAGCGTCGAATTAATTGAGCGGTATGGCTCGGACGAGCGTTAAATTTGGATGACCCGGAACGAGAGTTTCGATTCAAATGGGCGTGATATCGTAATCTGAATGTTTTTTAATCTATTTTTTTTTATCTAATTTTTAAATCTTTTTTTTTCTCTCGTTTCTTCCTCTTTCAATTGATGCGCTGAAACGTGCGTACGTGGGTGTTGAGAGTTCCACCGGCTGTTGCGGACTATCTGTCAACGGGTGATAACGTGCTCGAGCACCTGCCAAGGGCCGAGAGTTTAATTAAAAAAACAAACTTCCGGTGAAATTCACGAGTATTCGCACTTTCACCTCCTCCCTTCTCTTCCCTCCCCTCCGCCACTTCTGTCATTGGCTAGCTGCAGCGGCCTCTCGATCGGCGAATATTATTCATGCGGGACAAAAGTATATTAACAAGAGAGAGAGAGATGCTACGAGACAAGCTGGACGATCCCCGACGGAGAGAGAACAAGAGAGCGTGAGCAAAATTTTAATTAAAACTAATCCTCCTCTAACGAATTTATCGTATGCTGTGATGACCCAAACGTTTCCTAGAGGACGCTAAATCTATTAATGCACACTTTAATATAAATAATATTTTTCGTTTTTAATGTATTATGAAATTAGAAATAAGCCTATTTAACTAAATTTAAATTTAGGAATAAATAATATATTTATGATTCTTTTCGTTTTATTAAGTTCGTTTAGAACATATTATATTAATTTATAGATTATTTATTCGTTATATAACAAATAATATATTAATTATTGTGAATAGTAAATTTTTTGGTTTCTGCTTTAATAATTTAATTAAGAATTTCGTACGGACGAAGATAATACTGAGCTCGACTGTTTGCTATTTTCTTTTACGTTCAATTTAATTTCTTAAAAATATATTATATTATTATATCTGTTATTAATAAATACTATATTACTTATGTGTTTTACGTCACTAACTGAGCAAAGTATCGATTTTACCGTCGACTTTTTACTATTTTCATCTTTCACCCCGATTTCACTTTTAGATGCACCCTGTCATTTTTTCCATTTCCTTGATACCGGAAAACTTGCTTTTTTTTTAAATGAAAAATATTCGCGAAGGCCAGTTTGTTTTGCTAACAGAGGAAACGAACGGCGGGATGTTTCTCGGTTAATTTTTTCGCCTCGGACGAGGATGAAAAATATTCCGCGAATGAAAGAAAAACAAAGGGACTTCGCTCTCGCTTCACTCTCCGGTGAGCATCAGAATTAACGAGAAAAGCTTGGATTGCTGGAGTCACGTACTTTTGCGTTTTACGAAACGCGAAGAATATCAAAATAATGGAAAAAACAAAGAGTCAAGACAATGCAATTGTTTTATGGATGCTCGTAATGAGCTCGAGTGGCCAAGATCTCTCGAAAGACGAGGATCCCCGTCTTGAAGCACAAAACGTGTGCGATTGAAGGAATCCACGGTGTGAGTCCAAGTGTCGATGAGAAAAGCAGCAATAACGTTAAACACAATGGCGTCCCGCGAATTTCAACTTCCGGGACATTCAATTTCTCGTTACTCGTACTGCAGTCTATTAAAGGAGTAAAACGCTCGTATTTATATTTGACCACCTTAAACCCTTAGTTCCTGCGGAATTTCATGATTTTTTAATGATCGACTTTGATTTTATTTATTTGTTATTATATCTTGTTTTTAATTAATTTTTGTATTCAATTGATATTAATTTCAGTATCAATTTAATTTTTATGTAAATGTATTAATCCGACAAAACCCAAACGGACTGACTGGATTAGGGATATGAAAGGGTTCCCTCTTAAACTCCCAATCAGCACGTAATTAAATCATCTTCGAATGATCAATTTTGATTCAATGAATTTTTATGTTTATTCGATCGATCTTTAATTCAATTGATATTAATTTCATCATCAGTTCAATTTTTATTTAATTATATTAAATCAAACAAACCCAAACGGACTCACTAGGCTAGGGATAAGAAAGGATTCCATCTTAAACTCACAGACAGCACGGAACTCCATCATTTATTAAATATAAATTTCGATTTAATTTCATTGGTATTAATTTTATTGATTTTTAATTAAATCAATATTAATTCAATCACCAATTCAATTTTTACCCAATTTACTTTTCTTGAACGTAGCGTTATGTCGCGTTCATCAAAAGCTGCAGCCATCCAATGTCTCTAGTCATCAGAATAAAACTCAAGAAATAATGATATCCTTTTTTTCGTCCGTTTTTCAATCGCCAGGGTTTATCTTTTTTTTCCAACCGTTTGATACCTCAGTGGAAAATGTCCGGGATATAAAAGCAATCGGGAGTGCGAATAAACGTCATTGCTCTCACGTCGCCTCGTAAATAACTATCGCACTCGTTATATCCAATCCGGCAGAGAGCACATAAGCTCGTTTCACTGCGGTCGTTCGTACTTGGCACGTACGTGGCCCTCGTGTGTCCGCTTTAGTGTGTAGGTCCAACGAGATGGATCGATAAGATCGGAAACTAGTCGCGAGAGTTGAGATCCATGGGGCACCATCGCCATCCTCGTTTCGATGTACGCGTACTTATGTACGTATTTGTGTGTGTGTGTGTGTCTGTGTGTGTGTTTGCACTGCTAAACCGCGTGGGCGTCGCGCAATGATTACATCGCTTATTTACGATGATATTACCCCTTGATATCTAATATTAATCACTCGATAAATCTCAACGATAAGGAGCACCGCGTAACGATTCAATTCTGTTAGCCGAGAGTAGCCCATCAACCTCATTTCAATAATTACCATTCGATCGCCGACCAATCAATTCAACGTATTCAATTGAATTAAGAAGGCACACTCGAGTCCAAGATTTACTTTGTCAAAATCTCTTTTTTTTTCTCTCAAAAATATCGTTCGTAAATTTAATTACGATATTGAAAAAAATGGCCAATTTACCGAGTCGAGAAGGGTGACATTTAATTTCCAAATTTTAATCTCGTTCAATCTGTTTTTTAATAAAAATTGGAAAGTTGGAAATTTGGACTGAAAGATATTAATCTTTCGAAAAAAAAGAAAAATTTCGATATTAAATTTTTCCTTTAATTATCAAAGTTGCTAATTTAAAAATCATGAAATTCGGCAACAGGAAATTAGGAAGTTTTGCAAAAGGATTAAGGATTTAAAGTGGTCAAATATAAAAACGAGCAACAATCCTTCTTCAAAAATAACTATTTTTCTAGAACCCCCATGATGTTTGTACAATCTTATAAACAGATATAGGAAACATTATTCTTAAACGTATTATCAAGGTCTCCCAAAATTCCATGTTTTCTACCGTTCCCCGAAGCCTTCAGCGTCCACAAGGGATCGTTATCGCCTACTGTGATAAAGACCGAATTAGGCAATCACGTTCTTCCAAAAATGTTGAACAATAACTTTCCGAACGCTCGTAAATTGGTTCCATCGATCATTGGAAGCATCTTGCATGCATCAGAAACACCTGGTAAATTCTCGTGTTGAAAGTTTCCACGTTTGAACTTTTCGAGTGACTTGCGATCATTTCCTTTGGTAGCGGATGACGATGATGATCGGAAGACGTCCCGAATGAAATTCAAGGATATTGAAGGGCAAACGAGCTCGCGGGTAATACCCCGGTGATAGTGTTTCCTGCTAGGCTGATAGATATTCGGTTCGTGGTTATGCACCAGGTGGTGGCGTTTACGGGAGGTACGTGCGGTGGTCGCTGTCGTCCGGTATGTCCCCTGGCAGTCCGCCTTCAAGACGTGATCTTCCTCAAGCTCCATGTATATACATTGGGATGAGTCGCACGTTCATCCTTTCATCTCATCCCTCTAACGACCGAAGGAAAATAAACGAGTATTGGAACAGGTGGAAAATATCCGTCTGGAACAAAAGTAATCTATATGTACTTTCCATTTAGTATTCCATCCTGATGGCTCTCAGGCGACACTTTCCGAATCTCTCCCAACCAACGGTAGCTCTATCATTGCAGTAAGACGTTACTAGACGATGGAAAATACATCACCGATAAAACCTGTTACGACGACTGAAGACGACGCCCCCACCCCTTCCACTCAAGCCAAAAAAAAAAGAAGAAAAAAAAATACGTTTCGAAGTATACCAGTCGATAAAAGTCGCGGGAGATCCCCTCCCCTCCCAATGATGGAGTTCGATTCCAATACATAAATTTCCTCCGCGCGTTCTGGGGGAAAATATAATTTTCCCGTACGAGCCCTTGAGCATGAGACGGCTTAATCCCGCCTGGAGAATAGAACGTGTTATCGCTTCGGCAGTGAGTCGAATGGATTTTCTTTTTTTTTTCGAGAATGATGGCGAAGTGTCGTCTACGAGGGTGCGATATACGCGGGGATGAGGCAAGAGGGCGAGAATTCCCATCCCCCCATCGCAAACGAAAGAGTTTCGACGTCCCACCACTTTCATCCGAGTCTACCAAGCTTCATCCACCTTGTACGAATCTCCCGTTGCACGGGTCCCCCTTTGTTTGCTCTCCAAGCTTCGCGCCGTTTCGTGGATAATGCGGGAGTATACGCCGGACGGAGGCCCCGCGATGAGATCCGGGGTTTTCAGACACGGGTTCATGAATGCAAGAACTGCTTTCCAGACTCAGCCGTTTCATAACTATGAAAGAATATGGTACCCAAAATCGGGCTGAGGCAACTTCAATTCGGGAGGAATCCGGGTGGGAGAACTCAGAGAGAAGTAATTTTTTGGAGGTTGGATAAATGTGAATGGCTTGGCAGTCAATACCTTTTCCTTGGAGAATGCATCAAAATACCGCCATTCCTACGAAGATGGTAATGAGAAATCGTCATTCCTACCAACATAGCAACCAAAAATCGTCATTGCTGCCAAGATAACCATCAGAAACCATCATTGCGAGCCAGATAGCAACCAGAAGTCGTAATTTCTACCAAGATAATAATAAATCGTCATTGCTACCAACATAGCAACCGTTAATCGTCAACACAACGAAGACAGCAACAAAAAATGGTAATTGCTACCAAGATAGCAACCAGAAATAGTCATAACAACCAATAGCAACCAGAAATCGTAATTGCTTTAAAGATAGCAGTGAACCAAATATTATCGTTGCTATGAATACAGTAGTCAGCCAAGAGTTTGTATTTATGTCAGTCAAGATATCGTCATTGATATGGCCAAGATAACCAACGAACCAAGTAAATCACGGTTGGGTGGGTCAGAGATGATCTAATTTGAAGGTTCATCGATGCAAGCCGCATCTGGTATCTTACGACAATAAGAGCGGTTCATTGCCAAGGATCGGATCAACATTGAACCCCGATGCTCTCGTGTTGTACAGCTGTTCAATACTTTCGATCAACTCATCGCTCCAGCCGCTGTACTGATTCGTCCCTGTAGACCACGATCGCTGTCCGGAACTGATAGGTCAAATAAAGGATGGACGAGCATCTAGACATTCGTACAAAAGTGAATTTCCGGCTAGAACGGGAACGATCGATGTTGGTGTCATGATATAGTCGAAGGCCTCGAACTTGTGTACAAAAGGCAATCATAACGAAACCCTTTGAGCCAATATTTGCGCAGGCTGTGCCATCGCAATAATGGACAAGTAGGGATAACGATGAGAGGAACGAGTGCGAATGGATTTTTCGCAGCGAAGTTGGCAGTGTGCACAGCGATACAGCTCCATGAGTTATCACAAGACGCTTCGGGTGTGTGGGCGTCAAGAAACGAACCAGTGACAGCACCTCGTACGTATGAGCTGGCGTTTACATTGGAATTGTTGCATGGCTAGTTCCGCACGTCGTTCAGCTTTGGTCGCGATCGCGAATGCCCTTGAGGGTCAGCGTGAAAGCGGGAGTGGTTCACGTCAATCGAGTTCGGACAGTGCTCAAGGGCCCAGCTGACTATGTGTCATCTGTGATCAACCCTCCGTATTTATGCCGTCCTATGATTGCCTATAAGTCAATGTTTTCTCTGCCTCGCGTTTTTGGTCCGTTGCTTCCTAGCCTGTGTCATTCTTCGTTCAGCTTCTTATGTCACTCTGGCCTGAAACCCTCAATGAGAATAACGAAAACTGCGTGGCCTGAAAACCGGAAAGTGCCCATTGACGCAACGTGATCTTAAACAGCCCAACCGTCTTCGAAATAAATTTTGGTTCAATAGCTAAGTGCTTTTGCGTTCGGTAAGATTTCAAACTCGACCAATCGCACCATTCGAATGTAGCATTAAAAATGCTCTTACCTAATGAATTCGAGTTTACATCAGGTGAACTCTGGATCCTTTTGTCCATTCAAAAGTACCTGGGATATGGAAGATATGGATTCGGAAAATTCCTCCGGTATCGTAATATGTGCGAAGTCTTGAAAGCTGGACTCCCACATATTGGGCCAGGAAATAGGTCTAAAGAGTATCGTACCAAGGTACACAGTATCTTGCGCAAAGCTTATCGAATGTCTCGATATTTTTCCAATTCTCGTTCCTTTTCGCTCCACTTCGTGCGTCTGTCATTCTCATTTGGCGCAACTTCGACGTCGATTCTCTGGAACTTCCGGAGCGTTATCTCACGCCCCTCCGGCACTTCACGTCAGAAGATATCTCTCCACGCGTGTTCGAAGTCCGCTTTGAAATATGGATTTTCCGAAAAATACGAAACCGTCTAGTCCTCGGCGATTCTTCGCATCAAACATTTTGTCCTGCCTAGCTACTCCAGCCGTACACTTACGGGATGGCTTCTTCGAGGGCTTCTTCTTTTATATTACTTCGCTTCGACATATCGAGAAGTGGCTCGTAAGTGGAGCGGCATGAGAGTTTCCCTACCTTAGTCTCTCCTGTACGTACCAACCCCTCTTTCGACTCAACCAGAACTTTTGATTCTCTCCAACACCCTCGTATTCTTCACCCTCATACTTTTGTCGGTCGACACTCCCATCTGCATACGTGTACTTTATGGAACCGTGATTGAAAAGAAATTGACAATATTTTATTTACTCCCCTATCCAGAAGTTAAGGTGGTATATAACGCCTGCTGGAATATGAAATTTAATATTTATATTTAGAGGCCATTCATCGCGATCTTATATTTCCCAGGTAACGCTCTCGAAATAAATATTTACTATTGTTTGGTGAGAAATAAACTTTTTTTTAAAAAATCATGCAAAGTTCAAGTTTCATGAATAAAAATGACAAAATTTGAAATTGGAAACATATGATTAAATAACAAAAAAGAATGATCATTAAGTAATTATAACGATTACAAATTCATTCTTGAATAAAAATAACTATGGCTTCGAAATTAATAGTTATTTTGAGTAATTATTATAACACGTCATTTTATATCACCTTACTGGCATTACTGAGAAAATATTGAAAAAAAGTCTATTCGTTAATCACTTTAGTATACCTACAGTGTGTTTGGAGCAGTTTACACTAGGGGTGTTTTCGATCCAATCTCAGCGCAATCTATTTTTAGACATATCTCTCGGTCCCCATATTTCACAATTCCAATGAAACATACCCCATTCATTAAAGCGATGAAAACATTCATGCGATAAAGAAAACTGCTTTGAGTACGGGGTTCCTGAGGATTCCAAGCGAAGGAATAGGATTCACCGTCACTTTGCGATTTGAGAGGAGCTTCATTCGTCCATCCTCTTTTTCTCTTCCTCCCAAGCGCGTACCAATTTTCCATTCTTCCACACGTGCAGGCGTCTGACGTACACACGCGTTGATTCGCGTATACCATTCTGCGCTATCACGGCTCATCTCTCTTCCGCTCTCCACCTATCTCCCCAACACTCGCACATATTGCGAGCCTAGTAGGTACAATGGAAACGCCGCAGACCACCGGTCGGGCCAGGAAGCACCGCGGCTGGCGTCGACAGCCGTTGGCTCTCGAACACACACACACACACACACACACGCGCAAACCAACCTTGTGCTGAAACACGATGGGATACCTCATTTTAAATACCTACACATATTCATACGGTACTCCACTTGTATACTTGTTCTATGTGCTGACCTGGACTCCCTCTTTCAATTGTTCCATTTGAGCTTTTTTTTCTCCTTATTCCCTTTATTCCTGTTTTTTTTCTCTCTGCTTTCCCTCTCCCCCTCCTTGCTTTCCTCGTTTTACTCAGCGTGTTTCCAGCTACACAGGCAGCCGCGTACACTCTTTTACAGGCGATGGTCACTGGGCGGTTGGATTTTACTGTGCAAGGGTTGAAAACCCGGCGACGACCTCCACGGTGGTGTTCATTCAACCCCTGTTTTCGCAGATTCTCCAGGCAGAGTAGATATGTGTATAAGTATATATATATATATACTTATATAGGTTTGTACACATGTATATCATCCGGAGCCAAGAGCACAGGTTGGCGGTACTGCCGCAGGCGATTCGCCTCGGAATCAGGCGTGTGCAACCCCTTCCTTTTCTGTACCGACCCCGTTTAGCGCAATCCGCCTGAATGGTGATTAAAAGTGGTCCGACGTCCGATCCAGAGAGGTTGGGCAGAACTGGCCAGTCAATGCATAATAATGACGCAGCTATACGTATATACGTGAGGATGGGCACATTGGATGAAGGTACCGGGTACCTAGGGATTCTTAGTACGTACGTCACTGTGGAGTCGCGTCTACAGAGCACGTAGAAACCGTCTGGCACGGACCGTTATTGAGTGATCAGTTGGGCAGGTGCCTTCATCTGTATCTTTTTCTATTATGCGCAGACTCGTCTCTGCTAGTGTATTAATTACTACGGCGGAGACTGCTCTGGACTGCAGTTCCTTTCAATTCAATAAACTTCACTTATTTCCTGAAACACGTCTCTGGACGGACGAGAAGAAAAATTGCTAGAAGAAGAAGATTAATCAGGTGATTGATCTATTTCATCGGAGTATTCGCATAGTTCAGGAGTTAGACTACTGTCAGAATCGGAACATCAGAGGGTATTTGAGAGAAAAGAAAATTCATTTATATCAAGCAAGTTGCCGGGGTAGAATATCAACGAATTTTCGTCGAAAACACTGCACACAGCAAAAGAAATCGTGATTTTAGAAGTTTTTTACCATTTTTTCATGGGAATTTTGGGTTTTGGAGGAAATTAATGGTAGATTCATGATCAGGGGATCAAATTACATCGAAATGGACCTATAAAAAAAATATTAAAAATAAAATTTTTTTCCGATTTTTGGGCGAAATACGTTTTTTCACTAAATCATCGATAACTTTTTTCCCTTTGGGATTTGGCACTCCATCTTGAGCTCATTCTCTTCGTTAGGATTTTCTCTTCAAAATGCTTTTTGAATCATTAAGTTTCGATAATTTTTCGATTTTTGGCAGAATTTCAAAGTTGGACCATCGATTTTTGCAAATTTTTCCATACATACCCCTTTGCGTTTTTTTTAGCGATTTT
>JAPYZI010002108.1:0-25987 GCA_030523105.1 Ophioninae sp. A BG-2022a | reverse complement strand
GGTTTTTCGATTTTTGGCAGAATTTCAAAGTTGGACCATCGATTTTTGCAAATTTTTCCATACATACCCCTTTGCCTCTTTTTTTGCGATTTTTCGAGTTGACTTTCCGGGAAAACTATAAAAGATATCGATACGAATCCAACGCCATTATTTAAGTCAGGCAAAAACCTTTTCCAAACTCCCCTATTGAACCTCCATAGCATATGAGAAGCTCACTCTACGACCTTTTGAAATATCGTGATTTTCGAGATTCCGGAAAAGTGGCCGGGGGAGGTCGAAAAAAATTTTTTTTCCGTTTTCAACTCTTAAAAGGGTCTATTTCATCGGAATTTTTCTGCTGATTATGAATATGCCAGAATTTTTGCCGAAAGTGCAAAATTAGACCGGAAAAATGCAAAAAAATCTTTTCCAGAATATTTTTTTAACATTTTTCAGAAAAGGGAAGTTCAAGTTGAACAAAATAGTGGATTTGCCTTCAAAGTATATAAAAATACATCAAAATAGACTTGCGATCAGACACTAAACGTCTAAACATAACAATTATTTCGAGTTTTGCAGTTACCAATACATTTGACCATTCATGTTTATTACTGTGAAAATTCTTGGCCCTGACAAGGGCCGTTGTGTATTCTACTTCATAGCAAATGCTCGAAACACAGCGCGACGAAGAACTGCTTGGTGGTTGATCCGAGAACTTCGTACATGTTTCTATCAATCGACCCAGAGTTCCCCCCCCCCCCCACCCCCGCCCCGCCGCCCTTCGCGGATGCCATTTCATCGTGGAACGCCCTGTATACGCGTATAAGTTACCGGGACGAAAGCAGAGCGCTGCACCACCGTTAAAAGTACGGAAAACTCGGCGCGCATGCGTTATTACGCAAAACGTGTCACCGACAATGGTAACGCGTGTAAAAGTCTCCTCTATTCGCGAGATATCGTCGGGGTGTGTGCACGCGCGTGAATACCGAAAGTAACGCGTCGGTCATGTCCGTTCTACATATACATAAATACATGCACGCATACGTGCGTAAATATATATATATATATAAGTAGAGATGAATATTTATACGGGACAGCACGCACGTGCGTTCGTACGACGTCAGAAACGCGAAAGAGAAAGAACGAGAGAGCGAGCGAGCGAGAGAGAGAAAGAGAGAGAGAGAGTGGGAGAGAGGGCTACAGGCTGATAGAAAACGCGAGTCCATTAATCGACGTTCCAACAGGCCCAAGCGCTATAATAACAGCTTTCGTTTTCCCCTGGAAATTCATAAGCGCTCACTCGCCAATATTCGTGTGAGCAGAGAAGAAAAAAAAGAGAGAGAGAGAGAGAGAGAAGGCACGATCGTAAAGGTAGACCTTGGCGTACTTGGCAAAAGGCTGTGACTAATGCATATTTGCACTTCATTCATTTTTCAAACAGATCGATCGTTATTTTTTTTTCTTCAATACCCCCCACCCTCGTCCACCTCGTTCGCCCATTTATTATCAGCCATTTTTCCCTCCAGTAAAACCCGAGTCCGAATAATCGCTGAGTACAGAAAAATTGAAATAAATTTCGTAGAGACGCGCGTGAAAAACGACGCGATAAAAGGAGACGAAAAAATAAAAAAAGAAAACAAGTGTTATTCTCGAGACGTTAGGATCGGCGTTCGACGAACGCGCCTACGCGTCCTCGTATATTTTTGTATACGTGGATACGGGTGCGTCAATTCTAAAGAGTCTCCAGCAACCCTGATGTTACCGAACGACTTGAAACGACGGAAGAATAAAAAAAAAGAGCCGCGTAATTGTTGGTCTCGTTCCCTCGTTCGAAGTAGATGCGACGAGTTAACGAGGAAATTGTGTGCCCCCGCGGTGACGATGAGTAATCTCATTCATCTTACGTACGATTCACGTATACGAGCTAACTTTCGTATCGTCTTCGATGAGTCTCGCGAACCAGACGCAACTGCGCAAATTCTCGTATCGCTGACACGTTTATGTCTCGATCGAGTCCGATACGATCAAACCCAAACAATCCCAAGCCCACTAAAAACAAATCTTTCACGTACAAAGTCTTTTTCCAAAGCTTCTATGCCTACAGCGACATCTAGGAATGTGTGTCGTTTCGCATCGGGATATCTAGCGACACCTACGCTGGGTTATATACCTATAGTGAGCGTTAGGGATGTTTACGTTAACTCCCGCTAGAGGATATACAAAGATGGCTGCCAAGCTACGGATTTAGGCACTCGGATATCCGAAGGACGAGGGATATTTATATGAGTTTGGGAAAATTCGAAAAATCTCCGAGAAAAAATGAATTAAAAAAGAATAAAAAGAAAAATGTAAAAGTAGAAATAAAATAAAAAGAGAAAACTGAAATTAGAAAAAATAAAATATAAGAACTAAAAGTAGAACGAAAATAAAACGCGAAGAGAAAAAATTCACCGTCAGTTGGCTCTTGTCGGGCGCAATGGCGGTGATCTCAATGTGGCGGGGTTCGGGTGGATTCGCCCGTTGCAAAAACGCCGCGGGTACGCGCGCCACCATCGACAATCTTCTCGTGAGGCTTCTCCCCAATTCGGCGCGGCGGCGAACCCTCGCTCGCGTGCCGCAGGACTTGTAACTCCCGAATTCCATTCTTAGAGACATTATCGCACTCGCGGCCACTTTCGAGCTTTCACGTTCGCGTTCTTTTTTCCCCCCTCGCGTCGCGTTCGAGAAAAAAAATTTATCGGACTTTTAGGCCTGGCACGGTCAACTCTTCGCCGGTTAGTCGAGCGAAGCGCCGCTTCGCCGACAATGAACGTTACCGCGATTGTTTTTCCTTCCGCGACCGGTCGCGTCGAGAGGAATCATCGCACACGCGGATACATGCACACACGAAACACTCGCGCCCTCGCGGAACAACAATACGCTCGACCTCGTTCCCTTTCGCCACTGTGCTCTCCAACAAAACGAAACTCGCGGCGATGTTTACCGGTAACACGTAACGATCGTCACCCGCCGGTGGTCCATTCCGAACGGGAGCTACGGTCACACTGATCACGCTCCCGGACGCACGTTCGAACGCCGCTCGTGTCAACCGCGATCGAAAACACAAAATGGCGCGATTGTCTTTTTTTTACATATATGTTTTTTAATAACGGACACTTTATGCGACGCGCGTTGATGAGGCCGAGAACGAAGTTTTCGCGTCACTGAAACTACCGAATTAAAAAGGGTAACGAATCCACGGAAATATCGATAATTATTCAATCGATCATTTTCGAATAGAAATTCGACAAAATCGTCGCTCACAATCGTTTTCACCGCGAACGCACACGACCGCTAGATGGCGGTTGGACTCGCGCTCAACGCGAATACTGCAAGGACCCAAACTCAAGGTCACTTGACACTCGTCCAACAAGAACGAAAATAAAACCTTGCGTACTCGTTTTTATTACTCGTACGGCGGATACTTATGCACGAGATTTAAAAAAACAACTGTCACAATGCCGACGTTTAAAAATTCACGATCGTCCCACCGCCGCGATTGCGACACGGTCGATGATGCGCACGCCCGGAAATCTCCCGAGCTACGGCGTCCTGCATTTTCGCAACGCGAAACGTTCGTCTCGGCGACTCGCCAATTTTTCGTATCAATCGATACCTTCTTTTTTTGTACTCAACAAAACCGACGCACTGACTCAATGACGCGTACCTGATGATCTCGCGATTGAAAAAAACACCCGGATACTTCTCGTCAACGAGTAGTCTTCTCCAGGAGGCTTCGCAACAGCGCGGGAGAGCGGCGCACGTGTCGACCACTCGCGCGCGTTCTACGCAACACACTGACGCCTTGTGTTTTTTCGCTATATCCAGAAAGAACTTCACTGATGTTATTTGACGCTTGCGCGGCAGAAAAAAACGCGTGCTGAACCGTTGAAAAAGAGAAGCGTGTGTGTGTCGCGTGTGTATTGTTTTTGGTCACGTGGGCTTTTTTTGTGGTCACGTGGGCTTCTTTTGGTCACGTGCTCGTCACGTGACAAACTTTTCTCCTCCGCTATCTCTCACCCCCTTGAGCTGAAAGAAGCTTGGACCGAAATAATTTGCGAAAATCGTAAAATTGCTCGATCACGGGCGCGCACTGTTTGCCTCTCGCGCGCAGACTGAAATCGGCGAGAGCTCTCCTCGGGGCTCGGCTCGGCGTTGCTGGCGGCCTCTTACCGCGTCCTGCTACCACCGCGCTCTCTGTCGCGTGTGCTCGACGGAGACGAACGGATGGTGAGAATCGTTGAACGGAGAGGGAAATAAAATCTGGACGGACTTGCGCGTAGTGCGAGCTCGGCCGCGACCAGGACGAAGACAATTGAGCGATACGTTTCGTCTCGGTTTCGCGACACCTCGAAAACGGAAAATTGGGGAAACGGAGATATAGTCAGTCGACAATGTTCCACAATACCACGAATATTCCTACCTTGAATGTTCATTGCGTAAATGCAAATGGTGTATAACCTCTTTCACGTCATAATTAAATTGCACCCTACAATTATCTATTCATTTCTTCGTTTATATTTCATTTTTATTTCATCATGATAATAAGAATGTACTTGTGTAATAATAAAATAAGACTTGGTTATATAGGGTGCAGTAAAAAAGAAGTACATGATTTTTCCAATAGATGGCTTTAGTTATCTGTATCTCGCGTTGAATAAGTCCGATCGGGTTACACTAGATGGCGTTAGATCGACGTGATTTCGTACTGAACTAACTTTTGCGATAATTTTGTGATTGTTTGACACTAGAAAATAATGGATTTCCTTTTACTACACCTAATATTTATAATTACATAATTATATCTATTACTCTACAAAGATAACCTATGAGTTCTACGCTATGATTATTTACTATTCCCCGTATTCGTAATTATACCAATAACCGCAACATCGCCGACGCGAACGATCCCAGCATCGACACAACGATAAACAATGATAAATACGTTTAACAAAAGTCAGTACGCGATATTTAGTAACGAGTATCTCAATCATCGTCGTTGCCGTAATTACTGGCCGCTTCGAAACCGGCATTACCCAACCAGCCATAATAGCGATAACAATGATAACAAAAAATAATAATAACAACATTAATAACAAGCATAGGAATAGATCACGAAGCGCGTTACAGATGACTCACAATTTGCAAGTAAATCGCGTATCATGTATCGTGGCGAATGCTCAGAGGTACCGCATTTCCATGCGCTCGTGGTATACGTGTGCTCTTGGATGCTGAGTATCTGAGAGCCTCAAATGAGCCACGTACGAAGGCGGATTTCATGTTGGCTCATTAGAAGCCTCATTCAGAGGGGAGAACGGTTGAGGACCGTCGGTCGGTGGAGGGGAGAGGCGAGTCGATAATTGAGCTGTGGTTGCAACTCGTGCATACAGGGTGACTGGAAATTCGATACATTCCTTGTAAGGGGTAAAAGTGCACTCCGTTTGCAGTAAATAAGGTTGTATAATATACTGTGTGAAAACCGATAATTTCCGAGTGATTGAAGATTTACTTTGTTGTTTTTTTTTAGTTTTAAAGTCCACCACCTCTGATGTAGCTGAAGTTGTGCACATTCTTTTAATACTAGCCATAGTTATCGAAATGTCGATTTTTGAAGGTTATTTTACTACGCCTTCACTGGAACGAATCTAAAGAAACCCAAACAAACAAAAATACTGTTCGCCAGCCAGCAGTGAAGCCTGTGGAGTAGGGGTATCGATCTGACGTTGCAGCTGATCTTGATACTCCGGTATAGTCTTATGGCTTTACATACATAACCTAAAAATGGCTGTACATTCATAACCTGTTGTTATAAAGCTATTTTTAGGTTATAATATTAAGTTTAGCTTATGATTTTAGGTTATAACCTGAGAATATAATAGTTTTAGGTTATAATATAACCTACAATAATTTTAGGTTATCATTTACTGCAGATGGGCTCTATTTTAACCTCTCAGAATCGAATCTATCGAATTTTGAGTCACCCTGTACAACTTTGCCATAAAGCACGAACGAGAACAATTTAACGAAACGAAAAGCTACTCGATTAACATGTACTTATACGTATTCTCGCGCACATACGAACACGCACGCACACTCGAACGGGATTGAGACATCAAGCCTCATTTGTCAATTGCATGATGAGTCCGCGGCATCTTCGACGATCTCGAACACCAATTACTCTTGTTGTAATTGTTCCTGCGTCTTCTCTTACTTTTCTTTTTACCGACTTCCCCTCTCTTCCCGGCCTTGTTGGATCTTCAGCTTTTCCGATAAGTACGTTACTTTGTAGACGCTTGTCATGCATCGCTCTTTATCGCATTATGAATCTGAAAGATTTTCATTTTCACGTGTTCGTCACGTTGAAGTCGTTGTCATTTTACAGGATCACGTGTAAAATGATAACGATAATAAGAATTTATTCATTTTTGTAATTAATAAAGAATGAACATTTATTAGCATTTATTGTATTCGTGAAAATTGGGCGCACGCGCAAAAGATGGAACCGAAGAAAATATTCTGGGCTGAGCTGTACAGACGGAGACAAGAATATGAAATGGAATGGTTTTTGCAACCTCTCTCGATAAGAGTCGGCAGTGGCAGCTCGGGTTACAGGATTATTGGAGTTCAGTGGGCGAACTGCTGCTGTACCGGTATCGTACCAGTACGGCACCATCATAGTGCTCATATAGTACCGTTACAGTACTGATGCACCACAGTAAATATTTGAACGGCCATTTGTTCTGTTTCATATGTTTATAATTACAGCACAGCCGGGAAATAAAGAGTAGAATGATTATTTTTATAATATGATATTATTTGTTTTTCTATAAATAAATATGTAACATTTTACACATAAACTTTTTATCACATCTTAAATTACGTTCAATCGTGACTTCTTTTGTTAAAAAAACTCAAGTTGCTTTGAGCTATGATTGAAAGGAAAGAATCGTACAAGTATCCACAAAATTCTCAGCTGTTATGTTGACACGCAATCGGCACACACGGACGTTCAATAATTTTGGGCGTTTGACTATTAAAGCCCGTAATTAATTTACGCTCGGTTCGTCTCGATCAGGGATCGAATATGGGGAAAACCCCATATTCGATTCCACTTAAAAATTACAAATGTATTACTACTGCAAACGAATTAATATTTCGTCGGAAGTCATTCGCTTAAAGCCCGTTCAGCTGCGGCACTGGGATCGACGTGACGCGCCACGCGGTCTACCGAATCGTACGAAACGGCAATAAGCGATATATCCATGAAAGCTCCGCTTTTCGATGGACTTTTCAGACTATCCCGTTTCTCATTGGATACATATTGCAATATCGCAAACAGTACAAGCGTTTTCTGCTTTATCGACATTCGATAATTTCCAACGTCAACCGCAAACTACCCAGCCCGAATAATCGTCCAGGAATATTGGTAATTTATGTTTTCTCATGGGACGTTTCGAGTGGATCAGAGAAGGAAATAATTATTGAATAATTGTACAGAGTAATGAAAAAAATAATATGCAGTCGTCAAATATTTAATGTTTTTATGCATAGATGTGAACAATTCCGATCTGTATGTTGAGCAATTTTTTTATATCCAGCAGTTGGTAATGATTAATCGATCATAAGGAAAGGACACATTCCCCGCACTTCCCTCCCGACGGCTACACAGGACGACATAACCTCAAAATCATCGTTCAGCTAATTTTTGACAAAACAGATAAACGAAAAAGTAAACAAGGGGCAAAACGTCGACTCAATGGAAATCTCGTTCGTTTTATCTAACCTCAAAATTGAATCTAACAGACCTCGTACTAAAGCTCGATAGTTAATCCCACAACAATATTTTATTAATAAACGATCGAAAAGTGATGTTCGGCAATAAGAAAAATCGACAAATTCCACCGCGTCCACATCCACCTCTCCCCGATCAGATTATCGAGGACCTCAAATGTGCGCGAAACGACGATGTAGCGTTCAACATTTGCAAAGACGGTAAATTCTAAAGTTCAATTACAGAAAGTTTGGTTCTTTCGTTTCTTAAAACTGAATTTTCTCTTTTTTTTTCAGACAAATTGGACAACGACGACTTGCATTTTCCAACCAATGCCAATGATCCTGCTAATGTATATAAAAAAGTGAAAACGTATTTGGACGTTAATAAAAAGTTGAGAAATCTCGAAGAATCTCTCAGTAACAACGTTGAAATGTTAAAGGATGTGGACGAAGATGTTATGAAATTGGCGCAAGAAATAAAGACCCAAGCTCAGGCGGCTCTGGTAAACTGACGGTAAATTTGTGTTGTATCCGTTTATTTTTTAAACAACAATCATAGAGTATAACTACCCTTTCTTTCTAAATCGGAAACAGTAATTACAATAAATCGTTACACCACAAAGAAAAGTAAGTTTTTCTTTATAAGACGTTTTCTCGGAGAATAAATTATTTTAGATCAAAACAGTTTGTGCTTAACTCTGACAACGTTGTTGGGCAACACTTTCTGACAATGATTCTACATTCTATTGAGCCTTCCCTACATCCGTATCTAATTTTAACAATTTCATATACTCACAGTTACCTGTGCAATCCTCTTGACGATTCCGCCATATTTAAAATTAGGATTTAACGTGGCGCATGGGAAAGTGAAAAAAGTATACCCAAGAAATCAAAATGCACAGTCACAAGACCTTCGATGTTAAAAATGTTTGAGCGAAAAAATGCGATATGCTTGGTATCAAAATAATATCAGAAACGGTGCTTTTCAGACAAGCTCGAGGAGAGTTCATAAACATAATTGAATGTATGCTGCTTTGAAACTGCGACAGAAACTGGGGCAAATGCTACTTCGAGCTGTGCTCTTCGATAACGAAATTTGATACGATATTCTTCGTTGTAAAAAAAATTTTGATCGCTGCGGTAGAATATTCCTACTCGTTTAACCTCCATTAAATTAAAATACATGTACATGTTTCACATATGGAATGATACCCAATCTAGTGCGTTTATCCTTACATCTAATATATCAACGATTAATATAAATTCATGTAACACGGTTGTGTATAACACCGCTAAAAAAATTAGTGATATGTGCTCGTTGCAGCATTTCGAAACGTATAAATCCTAGGATAGTACGGATAAATCGATTTGTAAAAATCCTCGACGTAAAGGCACGTTTGCAAAATGCGGTACCTAAAAATCCGCAAAGGCACGATTAGTTTTCTTCCACCAGTGAAATCCCGTACATTTTGTTTGCGATATGAATTTTTTCGTGACGATCCGTTTGTAGACTCCTAACTTATCGAGCGGCTTTCCAAGATGCCACAAAGAGAACAGTACCACGAGAACAGCCGGCAAAGAAAATGGTCGATGCGCGGATAATACTGTTTCGAGTAACGAGTACATACGCGTATCCCTTCGAACGACAAAGAACAGTTAACTTTGACCGTCCGGCGTCCGAAAACGCACGCAGTTTGATAAAATGCAACGAATTTTAATACTCTCGAAAACGACTAATAAGTTGGTGTGTTCGGATCGTAGCGAATCGCAGGATCATTAAGATAAGCGCACCACGTGAAACCAGGCGGATATCCTGCAAAAATGATACGCAAATAAATTTATGTTTTCTCGCATAAAAGTGTTTTCGCAAAACGAAAAAACGGCGCGATTTGATCAGATGAAAATAAATTAGGTCCTAAGAGTTTTTGATAAGCACGACACGCAATAACCGTTAATCCAGTAATACACGAAAGAAGGAAAAGACGAATTGGAAGAGTCCACCGTTATTACCTTGTTATACTTACACTCTGGATGAATATGGACGAATCTTAAGTGTTCAAAGCGTGCCTGTGAGATAGCACCGAAATTTGTTCCTTCTTTTGTCCAGCTGCGTGCGAGTATCATTGTTTTTTGTTAGTAACAACGTACCGTTTCAACATAACCAAAAGTTAAACGTTACCCGTCGTTTTCGGCTTATAATTAATGCGTCCTTTCGCTTGACCTCTAACGACAAAGTCCTTTTTAATGACGTATTATCGAGTTATCATTTAATAAATCTTCGAACAGAAATACATGTGTGTATACATAAAAATATATACATATATCTATGTGTTTATGTGTATATATGTATAAATATAAGAATTTATCATTTCGTAAAGATTACTCTGTTAATAAGATCTCTCGTTCCGACAAGACAACATTTTGTGCACATGTCGTTGATTCGAATTTTTGTTCAATTCAACACGCCTTCAAACTCGCCGTTACGTACAGTCACAGCGACCTAATTCTCTCGCTACAAGTGTTCCGTCGTTGATAAGTACGCAATAAGTACAAAACTCATCCGCTCGTTGAAGTAAACGTAAATATATGTAAATATATGTATATATTAATATAGACATTGTTTTTAATCAATGAAATTCCTAATTTCATTTCAAGGACGGAATTGCAGATATGAAGAAATAATGTTCAACGACAACCCATTTGCGCACACATACACTCATGTACAATAAATTTTTAGCTGCATCGAAGTGCTCGATTTTCCTTTTCACTCGACAACAACCTATCGATCGGACAAAACAACAATAACCATGAAACGACAGTTAATTCGTCAAAATCATTCAACAATACGTGTTGTCACCACTGGTTTTCGGTATGCAAAAAAACGAAGAAAAAACAAGATAAAAAGAAATAGTAAGCCTGTTGGTAAGTGAATCTACAGAAGTGGCGTACCGTACAAAATTATGTTTTGTAAACAAATAAAAACGCATACGTCGGTAATGTAATTATCTTAACTGCTTGCTCCCGGTAAGATGAACTAAAACAATCGGGTCTATTTTACTTTCCGGTTTTTCCTACTTTTCTAACGAAATTATGTTTCTGATCTCTACTAACGAAATTTTCCGTCTGATCTGAGAATACCTTTTTGATTACGCTTGAGCCAGTGTACAAGGTTCGTCGTAAGCAAAGAAACCATAGTCCAGCAATTTAGTTAGACGGGAAACGAGAAAGGAAATCGCAATCCAATCGCAACCAGAGAATATTAAGAGAGCGGGAACCCACCACCATGGAAGTGTTTCGGATTTGTAAGAGGGAAATATTTTTAAGTCCTATAGACTTAGGCTTTGCGCAGTGAACTGCGATCATGATAGAAAGGCACGATATCTGGCACATATAACAAATATATATACGTACATATATGTATATATATACATATATATCTACGTAAAAGGAAATTAAAATGTGCAACGTTGGGATGCACTGGAGATGATTTTTCTTTTAATTTCCCGAATTTCTTCCGGGAGCTTTTAGCTATGGAAATTATATTTTTAATGATTCTAAATTCGCGATTTATAAAAAATCTTCCGTGTATCATATTGGATAATAATAAAAATAGAAAAAGTTTCATTGTATTCCAACGATGCAAACTTCAATCCCTACATATGTATATATATCTATACATATATTTAGCCCCACCACGGTATATAGGAATTCGGTACATCAGAAAAAATACGATTCTTTCAAGTACTCATAGTGCCAAGATGTAACCGAAGTGTCGATAAGCAAATCGGCCGATAAATATTAATCCGCCAGCCGAGATTTCAACACTGGGTTGACTAAACTTATTCAAGCGTTTCAAGCGTTACAAAGTTACAGAGGAGGGTCGTAGAACGGGCAACAGATTTCGGCACGTGGACCAAGTACTAACCCGACGGAAGGAAAGTTTGTGCGATATCTCTGGATGTGCCGATAGGCTAGAAGGAAAGGCTACAGCTTGCCGGTTCCAGCGTCACAAGTAAATGATTACAAATCCATGACTGATATGGGTAATGAGAGTAAAATGCTATTCGGACGGTGTCGTCGAGACGATTGATTAAATACTCACGAATATCCAGAATTGGAACGAAACGAAGGATTCGTCATTACGTGATTCGGGACGACACCATGGTTGAAACGATAAAGTTTTGTTCGTTGGAATGCAAGAAACATTCTTTCGTATTCAGCCACTTCGTTATTTTCATTATGAACGAAAAATACATTTTTCGTCAGTTCAAACGAATTCTGGTATTCTGAAGTAAACGTTTCAACGATCGACTCAATGGAAATATAATTTTCTAGGGGAAAATGAATCGACGTTAAGCATTCGACATTTTAAAATTTCTGTATCCATTTTTAAGTGCTACGTAATATCAATATTTACTGGTAATGTTCAGCCATAATATCAGGTGAGCCAATCAGTATCGCCCGATTAACCATTCGTTTCGCTCCAATGGTTACACGGGTTTGTCCGCGTTATAAAATGGGTTCAAAGTGCGTCGCGAGCTTGTGCAGTACGATCCTCGATGGAGGCCTGGGGAGGCCTCTTCAACTCTTACTTGAACCCAAAATTGGGCATTGTGAAGAATTTTCGTATCGTCAACTTGCCTTTGGGCTTGTACTTAAGATGATCCTCGATATACTGACAGGGACAGCGGGCGGAGACGCAGTGACGAGGTGGTAACGATTGTCCACCGATAGTCCCTCTATTACGCTCCTGCGAATCTATAACCAGATCGAGCCTGTGCCGTACGAAATGACGCGCCCATCTCGAAGCGTATCTCAGCAACAGCAACTCCGCCCGCTCCTGCTAACACACACCATCACCGTGTTCAACAAAACGGAAGGGACCATTTACAAAAGCTCTTTTATATCAGTCGCGAGCGGATCAACGAGTACCACGCAAACGAAACACACGATGAGCGTTGACAGAGGAAAAGGGCAAAGAAAAATTCGTGTGAATGGACCCTCAACCCGTGATGGTATTTGAGGCACCTTAATCCCGTGAACCTGGGTCGTTTTTGTCTTCCTGCTACTACAACCACAATTATTCATGAAAAATCTGCAAAATTTCATGGATTATCGTTAGAATATACTTGTCACGGAAAAATAGTTGTTTCTTTATTTTCCTTAATTTTAATATATTTTTAGCATTAAATATTGAGCAACTCGCGAAAAAAATATTCTTTTTTTCCCAAAAATATAGCTTAGGTAAAAATGATGGAAATTTTTTGTCAATAGCAGTTTCTCAAAGAAAAAAGGTTGCTCGTTACAGAAAAAATAATTATATTCATGTAGAAAATAATTATAAAATCAAACGAATGATTAATTAATTAATCGTTATTTAGTCATAATTAAATAATTATACGTTCGAGAAATTTCTCGAACTGACATTTTGGGCCAGGCAAAAACGGCCCTCGTTGACGGGTTGACGGTTAAGTAACGAAAACAGGCAAAAGAAGGCGTCATCACGCAAAAAAGAATTAAAAGGAGAAAATTAAAAAAGCGTTTAAGCGTCGTGGAAAGTGGAATGTGTGACGAGAGTAAATCTCGTTCAATAAATGAGATGAAGCATACTCCTGATGCGCAAACCATCTATTACTCGTTATCGAAATACGATTTGAAAAATCTTATTGCTCGAAGTCTTTCAAAGACTAGACAACGAAACTACCGCCGTCTCAAGGACTTCGCTGATAAGGAATGTGCGAATTAACTTCACGATAACGAATAATCGAACAATACGGTGGTAAATACGCTGTTCGCAACCCCGCTAGGCACACTGGCTTGTCGATAAACGCAACGAGACTATGAAACAATTGCTCCGCGATCGTCCATCTGATTCACTGTTTTTTAAATATCGCTGCACTATCGACTCTCACTTGTGCGCGTTAAAAACATTTTTTTAACTCTCACTTCTTCGAAGTACGAGTTATAACAAGTGCACGTCAAATTTGAGCTTTCCAGCCCGACTTTAATGCGCATGATAATTTTTTTCACATTTGACTCACATCGAAAATTCTCTACGAAATATCACTGAATTCTCGATGAGTCGAGAAATTCATTGATACTTCGCGAAACCAGGTTGAGATTGTTAAAACCTGTCCATGAGTGTATTAACGATTACTTGAAAATGCGTGAATTACGGTTGAATAAAAGTGGCGTTAAAATCCAAAAAACTTGATAATATCTTCAAAAAACCTTGCAAACGTTGCAACGGTTAATTTCATTTATCTTCAAAGCGATATGAAAATACTTGGTTGATTCAATAGCCCAGTTATTTCGACTTAAACGTAAACAACGTGTTTTTCGTATAAATTTTTTACGTTTAAGCCCGATTTTCGTATAATTTGGACCTAAACGCAACTCCATTTACTAAAAGAATTTTTCGTGTAAGTAAAAAGGAGAATAAAATTATCTACCGTTACTGCCTGCATTCGAAGATCGTAAATTTAGCATTTTTTTATACCTAGTATTATTGCTTGGCTAGGTAAACGTTTTATCGAGAAAACTTAATATGTCTATATATATATATATATATAGCAATAAACTATTTTCTCTTAAAATTAATTAACGCGTTTGGCGGTCTGGGAAGACCTGTTCGGTTGGAGAAACAGCGCTTATCTCCTGAATTACGAAATTTTAAGTACATATTCTCCGCTCAAAAATGAGGGAGCAACAAATCGCCAAGCCCTCGATCCACATCTGGAATGTGAAAACTTGGAGATCGAAAGATATTACTTTCACTACCTAATCTTGCTAGAAAACGTTATGTGCGTAATGCTCCGATCGGAAAATATCGAAGGGTAAAATAAAAACGCGCAGTCGGGTAAAAGAAGGCGCACGACGTCCAAAAATTGTACGAGATGTCCGTGGGTGGACAGGACGATTTTGAAACGTCAGAAGCCACGGTCCCTCAGAAAGCTGCTCCATCTTGGACAAAAATCTCGCCCCTGAACACGCGGCTTATTGCGCAACCACTCCTCAATGTATTGACAAGGGCAGAGGGACGAAGCGAGATGACGAGGGCAAGACGGATTTCCACCATCCTCGTCCACCGTCCAGTCCAAACGGTGCCGAAGATAATCCTTGCCCCAGCGTTGTATATAACGGCATAATACTTGCTCGCTCTTACCCTACGTACCATTTGTTGTTCGCGTTTTTGCAAAATAAATACAATGATTTAGCGTATCGATTATTTGGAAATTCAGTGTTCGCTACTTAATCGAGGATGCACCGGTGTGGATTTTATTTTCTTTTTTTGCCAGCTGAACGACGACTTATTTTTGTTCTTTTGGTGAAAAATAAACGAGCCCTGCTTGTATGGGCCGAAAACGGTGAACAGGCAATTTAGAGGCAGCTTGTTAAAGGAAAAATACGTTGGGCATTTTTAAAAATCTTTTTTACTTATTTAATGTTGAGCGTGATTATTCGTTTTTGTAATTTTTAGAAATTGACGAACTTTGGTGGACAACACTGATGAATAGTTCATTTCAATTAGTTTTTCTACAATGTTAATTAGATTTTCGCAAACTCGTGCAATTAGCCCATATTTTTATGAACGTTTTTTTTTCTCAATCTTTCATCAGTGAAATAAGACGTTCTAATTCAGAGAACAATCATTACCTATTGCTTTGCATGAAAGGTATGTGTGTGGAGAATTATTTAAGTTTTTCCTTGTAACTGACGCGTTGGGCGGCCGATACATCCTCGAAGACAAATGGGACAGTCCAGAGTAATTAAGGAACAAAAAAAGAACAAATGGGAAGTGCGCGTGGGAGAGTTTGACAAGTAAAAACGAACGGCGGCGTACTCACCTGCTTGCGAGATAATCTCGTAGTTGAACTCCCTTGGATAACTATGTCACTGTCGTCTATGTCCATTCGCTGCTGCAAAGCTTGCCTTCGTCGCGTTTCGCTGACCTCGTCGCCGGCGAGTATTCTTCCCTCGCGTTCTTCACGCTCGATTACCTCTTGAAGCTTTTTCTAGTTTGGGAAACGAAAGTGAAGTTATAACCTTTTCCGGTGATGACTTATCAGAACTCATTTCAAAAGTATGAAATTTACGTGAAGATAAACTACGGTAAAATATGTTTTCGTTAAATTTCACAAACGCGCGAAATTTTGACGAATATTTAAAATCTCAATTGCAAAACGCTTCCTCATGAAATGGAATAAATTATGTAATACGCTTCGCGCAACTTACGACGCAATCCGTTGTATCGAAGTATATGAAGCAAAGATTGACTTTGTGACACGATATCTTTCCTCTGTCGTCCAAACCGAGGATTATCTTGTGACGCAGCAAGTGCTTGTTCACCTGTGCCATACACTTTTCCAAATTGTGATTGAGCTTTATCTTGATGAACATACAGAGGAATATAGCTGCCGCGTTCAGAATTAGCCACATTATACCAAGGCCGAAAAGAGTCAGTCCGGTTACCCCGGAGAAGAGAAGACCCAGCAGTATTACGAACGCTGTGAAGATCCACAATACAAGAATTCTCTTGTAACAAATGTTGTACATGTTGAAACGTACGTCGTTAACGAGAAGCTCCATTATGTGCACGTAATCCTCGACCGTCAGCTGCGAACCGTACAATATATATACATACATTTGTACATTTATAATAATAATATTGAATGGCTAAAATAATTATCGTATAACTCTCTTCTTTTCGAAAATGCTCGGTTTCATATATTCCAAACAGTACAAATTTATTGTAATACATGATTATGTTTTTGAACAATTTCCGAATTCGAGCACTTTTCCCCACTGAGTTGTGACATTAGCCAAACTTTCCATTTTCTATCATTTCCATCACCATTGCCTAATGAAATTTCGTTGAATTCTAAAAAGTCGTTTAGAAAATACATGACTATCTACTATCCTCTTTTGTCCTACTAATGGCAATGGCATTCCATACTCTCTTAACGACTTGAAATATGCGTATTTGTCTAATTTGCTAGGATATTATGAAAGCCTGGATTACAGATTGCTTCGATCAGAGCTTAATAACAAAAAGAAGTATTCAATTTAAATACACTCACAGTAAGTCCCTGGGCCATGAGCTCTTCAGGAACAAGCTCCGGTCTGAATTTAGCCGGTGTGATCCAAGGCCATCTGGTATTGACAGGCAACAGTGTTACGATGGTATCACCATTGGCGAAGCCCTGTCTTATATTGCCGATGGGAGTAGACACGACATTGCTAAGATTGCTGCGACCATTGGAAGAATCTCGCAAGTCGATGGTTTTCAGCGAGGCGCTTTTGGGATCGGAAACGCGTATATCAGAAGGCACGTTGATTTCCGAGTTTTCGGAGGACATTGAACGATTCAGGCCTGACCTATCAAGGTTTATTTGGACGGATTCGGTTGCTATTACAGCGCCACTGTACTCGCTGTGATCCTTGTTTCTAGCTTCAGACTTTTCAATAGCTTGTGCTATTTTGTCGACGCTTACGGTTACCGACTCGGGTTTTATGAGAGCTGGGACAGGTACGCCTCCAGATTGAGGCTCTTCGTTTCTGGATTCGTGAGGTTTGCTCCCTGTCTTCAACGGCAAAGCTGGTTCCTCCTCGAATTGGACCCAATTCTTGGGCTGTGCAACGATCTCAGCAGCCGTGGGTATCATGGCATTGTCCGTGATGTCCATGGAACGGACAGTAGTCGGAGAACTCATCTCGGCTTAAAAATACTGCAAAAAGCGGGTTCCTCGTGTTGAACTGTTTTCGTCCTTGCCGTATCTCGCTCTCTCTCTCTCTCTCTTTACGTTGTCACTTCCCCCGCTCCCAAGATTTTGTCATACTCGAGGCTGCAACAAAATTTTTTCCAGATAAACACCGTGGCAATGAGTATCTCGCTAGTCGGAACGCAAGATCGAGACTTCCTTGTATCATAAATAGTCTACGCACACACGGCGCCTGTTGAAAACAGGGAGTGCCCCCCTTGACTAGTCCCTTCCTTACCACCCCACCCATACCCTACTTGCTGTCAATTCTGATTTGTTAATCCAATAAAAGGTTCCTGTAAGCTTTTAGGCAAATGACGAAAGCACACAACTGCCGTGTGTGTATACGTGACAAATATAACCACCAGGTTACCAACACGCTCCAATAAAACGATTAGAATGATAATTAATATCTCGCAGAAAATATGGAAATGCGATCAAAATCGGCATCGCGCGTACACACTCGTCAAACGTTCCGTAATTTATTCCGTGCAATATACGTCTAATATACGTGTAATAAACCGCGCAGTCGGCATAGAAAAACAATGTGCGACGCCAGTTATAAAAAACGCGAAAACAGTGGAAAGCGAAACAATCGCGGGTGTAACGTATTCTATTATTGATGGTGTATTCGAAGTACGGAAAGAATGCGGCTAAAGAATATTTTTTTTTACATTTTATCGGAATATTTGTTCAACTTCGTACAACATCGTGGGGTGTTTCACGTTGAAAAAAGTTCGGTGCATTGAGAGTTTTGTGGTGAATACCTGATTTACGTCGGGTTGTCTCATGACCGTCCAGCGACAAACTCAACACGCACACACGACCGCAGCCCGACAGGCAGCGGAATAAAAGAGGAAAGAAAAAAGATTTATATGTATACGTGTGTTACAGTCACGTTGCGTGTTTCCCCTGCAATGTAGCTTCGCACCCATACCCAGACCGAGACCACTAGCTAGTACCTGTGCGCCTTCGTGCACACCACTCGATGGATTGTAGGTTTAACAGGGGGGAAACGAGGAGGCGGCACAGGCTCTCAGCGGGGCCGCTACTCCTCATACCTGCACGGGTTACGTGCTCGCGTGCTGTATCTTTTTTTATTAATCTCTCTTCAGCTCGTTGCCTCGCATTCTCTGTCGCGTCCAAATATTGGAATCTCCGTAATAATGAGAACCGACAAAATGCCGAAATCTCGTGATAAAATTCTTCTCGAAACATACTTATTTTTACATACCCGCTTGCTTTTCAGGACTCCAGAAACCATCGCTTTGCGCGATCGTGGAATTCCCATCGTTTGAAATAAAATGAAATTATATGACCTCCTTGTGCATAGCTTATCCGAAGAATTTCCTTCTGTGGCATCCAATATGGAAAATAGGAACATTTTTGTTCGATCATTTTGTTTTTTCACGCTGTAACGAAACTTTTGATCGAACGTTTCTCTAAGAAAGTTCACTTTCGCAAATTGCCTGAAAAACGGAGATCCCTATATTTAAGCGTGAGTGATATTCGATACCCTCATGATTTTAAAAATACTTTCCCCCCAATACTTCGATTCCATCTTCGTTTACTTTTCATCAGCGATGTACTGTCAAAGTCCTGTACAGTATGTTTATTTATGCCACGGGACGGAGATCGACTCTGTCCACCTCCTGAATATCCGTAGCGACTGAACTATACAGCTGTTGCACATACGCGTGTAAAGATTATACAGGGCACATTATTTTTATGCAATCGAAGTACCGAAAAGTGCCCGTTTATGCTTTTTCGTCGGAGCTTGAATGGCAAGGTCGACGTCAGTAATCGTTATACAAACCAAAACATAACCTCGAAAAAACAGAGATAAGAACGTATGTAGAGTTCGATGTGTCCGTTCGATCTAGTTTCTTTTGACTGTGCAGTATTAATTAGTAAGAGTTCATCTTTCATTCTTCGAGAACCATCGCAGTAATATGTTAAAAAGTAATAAAAATCTGCTTCCTCCGAATTTCATACAAAAATGCATAATCCCAAAGGAAAAAAAGACTGTTGTCAAACATTCATTTTTACCGAAATGCATAAATAATATCGGCCAAATTCTTTGTCAAAATAATCAGTGAATAAAAACCACGAATAACTCAAACAAATCCAAACAATGGCATTTCTCAGATCTCACCCGCAATATGACTCACTTGGCCAAGCGGATTGGCACCAACTGGAAGTTTCTTCAGGATGGTGCTCAATATTCTCGCAGTTGTGGCGCAGCGTCAACGATACAGTGCCTCCGTGCTCAGCCTCGCAAATTCTCAGTACATTTACAATTGGCAAAAAATGAAAAAAAATGGGAAAGTCGAGGGTCGTCGAGTAAGGAGACTAAGTTTTGGCTACCAGCCGGTGGGATATTGATGAGCCTTTTCAAATGGGGAGACGAGGAAGAGGAAAAAGTTCCCGAGCTCGTGATGTCCATCAAGAGATCCATCTGGCTTATACAGGCGAGTCAATTCCTCGGCCTCTCGGTACGATTAGGAATGGATGTTTGATCATTGTCTTTCAGAAAGAGGATTACAAAAAGGCAGAGCAGATGTTGCACATCGCGCTGAGACAGGCTCAGGGGCTTCAGCATTACGAGGGAATCACTTACATCTACGATCTGATGGGTAACTTGGCCTTCGAAGTCGGAGATTACAAGAAAGCCGAAGTCCTGTTCGTTTCGGTGATGCAGAGATTGGTAGCGACAGGAACTTCAAAAGACGACATAAAGATTATCCACATAAGCTTGAAAATGGCAAAATTGTTCGAGCGGATGGGAGACTTTGGGTGAGATACTGCGATCGTGTTTTTGTTCTTTTGATTTTCATCAGACCCCGAATGTTGCCGCGATCCAACATTTTTAAAAACTTTTCGCCATTTTCTCCATTAAACACAGTACGACTGTAGTACGGTTATGTTAATAATATCTGCTGTTTTAATTTAATCAAAATGTTCAATTTTTCGAAATTTCAAAAATAGAATCTCAAATTCAACGAACTTGGTTCGGTGCAAATAAATAATGAGAACGTAATTCTATGACAACGTGGCACACGAAAAAACAACCAATCGATACGTCAGCTTAAGTATTTCTTTTTTTATTGATTCTCCTGTCCTTTCACCCCCCGAACGATTCCCATTATTCAGGAAGGCAGAGCAAGGCTACGACTTTTGCCTGAATGCGCTGCAGGAACTCGTGAGCAAGGATTCGAAAGACGAGGATGTTCTTGTACTTTGGGGATGCAGTTTGGATTGGTACGCGCGGATGCTAGTCGCCCAATCGAAATTTGTCGCTGCCTTGAAAAATATGGAGGCGGCTTACGACGTATGTACCAAAGTTTACGGGCGAGAGCACGAACAAACGGTCCTTTTGCTCAACGATCTCGGAACGATAAGTTGTCTGTGCGGCGAGGATGATCGGGCCCTCAACTATCTGACGAACGCCGCGGAAATCGGTGAGAAAAACACGTTCGATCTTAATCGCTAAAAAGATACAAAATAATACAATTGAGATTATTTGATCAACCAGTTTGGAATTCGATAATTAATGTTGAATGTTTCCATCACGGTTCGTAGGTGAAAAATTACCGGAAATGGAAACGCTCGGCGCTATACACGTGAACCTGGGAAGCGTCCTGATAAAGAAAGGACTGTACGACGAGGCGAAGAAATCTTGCGAGAAAGGTCGAAAAATAGCGAAACTGAGAAATCACGAAGAATGCATAGTCGAGGCTGATACTTGTCTCGATAGGATCGATAAATTATTAAAAGCGTAAAAAACAATTCGCGTAGAAACACTGTACGATAATTAATCGAATCTTTATTTAATCGATTTCGTGGCGTATTTAGCCGCACTCGAAACGTCAAATCGTTATTTTCTCGCGTTTTTTTTATATATATGTACATAAAAAAAGAAAACGTCTGAGTGTGCTCCGATTGAATTGTACATCTTTACAGTCTGTTGCCTTCAACGATGATAATTCAGTGATAATATCAATGATGGCGAAATCACAGCCTGCGCGTGTGTGTTTGTGTCAAAATGAAAACTACGCTAAGGCGGATCGCGCTTGTATGAAGAAAAAAAAATACGCTTCGCTCGCTCGGAAAACATTGTGGCTACTCACTAATGGTTGACAAGCGTCAATTATCGAAGACCGTATCGAATAGTCGAGACACACGCATAGTCGAGAACGAAAAGAGTTATTTATATAGAAACTTCCAAAAATCGTAAGAAAAAGAAAATGTCGACACGACCGCTTAACGGATACACGATTCTTCGACGGATTATTGTCTTACACTCGCTCGTAAATATAAACGAAAAGAAAAAAAAACAATCATCAAGCCGCTACATGATTTCAGTGAATTTGACGAATTTTCAGGGACACGTTGTAAACGAAAAAAAGTTTCATCTCTTATCACGACCAATCAACGATCAGCGAGATGAAATACGACCAAACGGGACAATAGATAAGTAACTGGTATGGAATATTCTCCGTAACGGAGAATCGTTCGTTTCGCCTTTTTTGCACCAATGAGTAAAGTCGTTCGATGCTCTATTCGTATTGCGCTATGAAGACCATCATATAAACACCGAAGAGCAAGGCGATTACTTCCTTCACCGATTGCCAGAACTTCGTGTCCGATAGGAGCTCCGGTATCACGGACACAGTCGCGATGTAGATAAAACCACCAGCGGTGAACGGGAGTATCCACGAAGCTGCGATGTCACCTGAAAATTTACATGACAATTTAATCACTCGTTTCAAATACACGACGAGATTATTTTACATTTCGTGAACATTTTATTCTCTTACTCATTCCGCCAGCTAATAGAGACACGTATGTTCCGCACAAGGCACCAACTGCTGTGAGCAACTGAAGCAACATCGCCTGAAAGAATAAATCCATACATAAACCCGTATATTCTTTGATAATAAACGAATGATCAAGACTGTACTGTCGATCGAATAAACACGCCACCTGTACTTATGAACCTTAGCTTTGGAAAGATTTTATCTTCATTTGGATGGAATACGTTGAATCTATCAAATTTCAGGTAGGAAAAAGAAATTCGGCTACGTAGCGATGTTGGGAAACTCGCTTAAGAAATTCATGACCAAATTAATGTTTGCGAATAAATTATTCACCTTCGTTTTTTTGCAAAAGAAATGCCGATGAATATTTTTAAGACGAGACGCTGTAGAATATGCACAACGTTCAAAATAATCGTGATGGAATTATTTTATTACTAATTCAATCTATTCCAAGAATGATAACTTAGGTCAAAACTATTTGAAGAATAGGAAGATATTTTTTCAATAACTGCAATTTGTGTAACAATCACATTGTAATTTGTAAAAATAATGATTTTGGAACTGTGGAGGTTTGACTTTAAGAATATTCATCTGGATTTAGGATACATTTATTGACTATTTAATTATAAGAGTATTAGTTTAGAAGCCCATGTTTATTATGAATCAAATGTGGAAAAAATAATCCCTTAGTATCTTTTATGCTTGAGATCCCAAATCAGCTAATTGGTATATGTTTATCTAATAATATTATTCAAAGATAATATTATTAGATCAAAAAACACCATTGTTTCTTCGACTATTCATAGACTTTCACTTTTCTCGCATTCTTCCAAGGTTCTAAATTTATTAGATCATAAAAAATCAAATCTTACTTTTTTCTTGCTACATCCGCTCTGTATGAGAATAGCGAAGTCGCCAATTTCGTGCGGCACCTCGTGCAACAGGATTGTGAAAGTGGTGACATAGCCAACAGTTTCTCCGGCGAGATAGCTGGCACCTATGGCCAGACCGTCGGTAAAGTTGTGCAGAAAGTCAGCGGCGAGATTCAAGTATCCCGCTATTTTGATATCACCGGTAGGATCGACTACCGCAGAGTCGGTAGATTTGTCCTTCTTTCCAGAATCTTTCTTGTCTTTATTGGCTTTTGGACTTGGCTTGTCGGAATGAGAATGAGAATGGCCGTCGTCACCTTTCAGCAGTCGGACAGCTTTTTCTACTACGAGGAACGTGATGATACCGAGAAGGACGCCGAGACCGACGGACATGTCGTGTCCACCATGAGAATCGTGAGAATGGGAGTGAGAGTGGGAATGAGAGTGTTCTGAATGAGCCGACGAGTCGTGCGAATGAGGGACGAGGGCATGAGGGATCAGATGAAGAAAAGCATCACCGAGCAAACCGCCAGAGGCAAAACTGAGCAAGATTTTCAATAGAGGTTCGCGTTTCTTGCTATTGTCGAGAGGAACGAAAAAGAGAAGAATGAAAGGAGCAGCGGAGATGAGAAGGGTCGAAGCCATTGCTTTGACGATGACACTGGGTGCGTCAGCTGGATCCACTTTGACCTTTTCTTCTTTCTTATGATGGCTGTCGTGACCGTGATGTCCATGATCGTGATCGTGTTCCTGCGGATGATGCACGTGGCCGGATTTCTCGACGTTCGCTTCCTTCGAGTACTTAAAACTTGCCGGTTCGTCGTGTCTGTGAGAATGCGTTTGACAAGGTACCGGCAAATCCAGAAGGATTATAATCACGATAATACCAATCGCTATTTTCGCGAGTAACGCACCACTCGGCCAACTAGACTCCCGTAACTTTTTCATGACTTCTACGCCGCTACGTATTGTTTTCACTCGGATTCGCGCGGTAGCGAGTCTTCTGAGCCTTGACTCTCGGGTACCAGCTCGCGCGTGTTTATAGGCCCGCTTCGTACGTGTCTCGTGTATTCAACGAATGTTATCGCACAGCCACGTCAGACGGATATCGTACACGAATGGATCGCGAGTGTACACGAAGCGGTGAAATCCGCACGCTGCGGTCGAGCGCGTACAACAATAAAAGTGCCTAGTTTGAAACGAGTAACCACGCCGGGGATGCTTCGTACTATTGGAATTTCTAGGATCATCAGGTCTAAAGAAGCGAGCCACGACTATCCGCTTTGATGAAACATTGAACGAGAATGGAAATTTGTCTAAATAGAAGATTCTTTCGCATCTTCCGTTACCCGCGTGCGAGAATGAAGATTATACATTTTTATTGAGCATCGAGTTTGCACTCTTTTATTATCGTATTTTTTTTTAGTGTCTGATTAAATCTTAAATACGCCAACTCCGTCCATCTTGGAGATCTTAATATGGCGGCGATTCGACCGTTGCAGAGTGGAGCTAAATACAGGAGCCTGAATCGAACGTTTAATTATTTTTACAAATTAATCGGGGCACGGTTTTCAGGGTCGTATCCGGCAATACTACAGCATCCAATCCTCCACATTCTGATAATCCCGTAAGAGTATTAGCTAGCAAGAATAACACTTTTTTTAAGAGTTATAAAAATGAATTTCTAATTGAATAACGAAGCTATAATGACTTGAATGAAGGTCGATTTTACTTGCTCAATTTCGGATGTACAGAATCGAATCCTTTCCACTAGTTGTAACTCCATTTTTTTAATCGAAAATTGATTTTTATTATCATGTAAAAATGGTTCTTTTGACCAAAATGTTGCATCGAAATTTGGCGCCCCGGAAGTAGTTGTAGCTCCGGTTTCCGTGGCGGGAGATTTGAATATGTTTTTTTAACAAGTGTCAACAATTAGTCGCCATCAGTCAGTTTCAGTCTGTCCATTAGCTGTATTACCAACGAAGTCAGACGTACATAGGACAATTCTTACGGGCGGCTTGAAGACAATTATTCCGCCACCCAAACTGCCGCCTGGCGGCATCACGAGCGACCAGCTGTTATAGAGGACCGCCGCAAAGTTAGCACTCCCGCCACATTGAGCAATCGGCTTTTTTTTACGAATCGTTAATATAAGATATACAGGGTGTCCTACGACGGAATGTGAAGGTGAAAATGGGGGTTGGAGGAGAAATTCTGAGTCAATTGATACAAGCATGTATGGTTACCGGATCAACCCCTGAATTTAGAATTTAGGTGGAGTTTTTGGAACTGATATTCAAACAAATCCACCATTTGAATCGTCTTGAACTCGCCATTTCTAGGGAAAGATCTCAAAAAAATATTCTAGAAACGATTTTTGCATTTTTCCAGTTTAATTTTGTACTTTCGGCAAAAACTCGGGCATATTTGTAATCAACTGGGAATTTTCGATTGTACATTCGACGAATATAATCGAAATTTCGGCGAAAGCACCGCACAAAAAAAAATATCGTGTTTTAAGAAGTTTTTTACGATTTTTTCATTGAAATTTTGGGTTTTCGGGAAAATAAATGGTATATTCGTGATCAGGGGACAAATTTACATCGTAAAGGACCTATAAAAAAAATATTAAAAATCAAAGTTTTTTTTCGATTTTTGGGCAAAATACGTTTTTTCACTAAATCATCGATAACTTTTTTCCCTTTGGGATTTGGTACTCCACTTTGCGCTCACTCTCTTC
>JAPYZI010002107.1:0-25992 GCA_030523105.1 Ophioninae sp. A BG-2022a | reverse complement strand
CCCCCCCCCCCCCCCCCCCCCCCCACTCCCGCCCACCCTTTTTCCTTGTTCCTTCTTTTTCCATCTTTCTTTTTTCCTCTACCTCTCTCTTCTTCCTTTCCCTTCTCTTTGCCCTTCCACCCACTCTCCGCTTTAAGATCTTTCTCCTCGCGCTCTCCTCCGCTACCCCTTCCTTTCAGTCGCCTCCTGCGCCCACGCGTCAACCTGGGCTTCACCGGTGTACAACTCTTCCAACCGGGGCCACTTCTCTACGTACGTACGTGTGCCCTAACCTCCAAACTCCTTTACGCTCCACCCATCCCTCGACCTCTCGTTTTCTTCCCAGCTGTACTCTCTCTCATCCCTCAGGCTTCGGCAGAGCCTTCGTCTCTTCTCTCCTCATTACTCACCTCGGGCTACGCTCGACGAGCGTCACTCCACAACTGGGATGACGAGCGAAACGTTCCTCCGCACTCGTCGCCTCGATTCTTTCCAACCGAATCGGCTCAATTTCGTAACTCGGCTACTAGGAAAAACTTCCTCTTGGAGAAGTAGAAATTGGACAAATTTTCACGATTTCGACGCGTGGGATCAGAATTCGAAAAAAAAAAAAAAAAAAAAAAAAAAAAAAAGAAGAAGTAGGAGCGTTCGGAGGGGATTCTTCATCGTCGCCGGTTGATGGAAGAAATAAAAGTGGTATTTAATACCCAAACGGATAAACATGATCCAAGAGCAGACGAAAAGCTTCCCCTTTATTTTCATCATGTATTTTAATAACCTCAGGAGAATCCTGTTCAGCGAAACTCCGTGTGTTATCGCTTTGTATTAGCCATATCGTGTCGAGGAAAAAAAAGGTTCACGCATTTCCACAATATCGAATTTCTTAACGAAAAATAAACCAAAAAAAAACCGTTCGGGGGAACTCGCTGCG
Organism: Ophioninae sp. A BG-2022a; assembly: GCA_030523105.1. Taxonomy (NCBI): domain Eukaryota; kingdom Metazoa; phylum Arthropoda; class Insecta; order Hymenoptera; family Ichneumonidae; species Ophioninae sp. A BG-2022a. The sequence goes on along the minus strand of JAPYZI010002107.1, from coordinate 25,082 downwards.
TGTTCGCGTGTATATACGTCTAAACCGCGTCAGAAGTGCTTTTCTTGTCTTCCCACCTGCCACCAAACGCGTGTACACTCCCCGAACACGCAATCTTCATTCGTCTCACCAACGATTGCCAACGATGTCGAGTGAAATTGATGGAGGTTTTGCAATAAAGAGTCCGCCCCATGAAAATATTTCGAGCACCAAAGAGGACTAGATCAGGGATTTCGTTGAATCACTGTTCTTGAACAACACGAAAATAATCGTTTATGGTTATCGGCGTGGATGTTTTGCTACCTGACGTTTCAATTATAGTTGAAAATAGTACCGCCAGGTTTCATTTGATGAAAACTATTTCCGGCTGAGGGTCTCCGCTACGACTACTTTTTTCTTTGAGATTAGTATGAATCATAATAATGGAATTTCTGTTATGATAGACACGTAATAACCAACAAAAAAGTTGGTTAAATCTCAGTCAATATTATTTATTTATTATTTTGATTAATTTCTTCCTAACGAGTACGCGCTGTTGGCGTTTTTACCTCTTTCCTTGCATCTCTTCAAATTCGAATATTCCACCACATTTATTTCTTCTTCCACTGTTGAAACCGTGGAAAACTCGTACCGGTGTAGGTTGCCCGTATTCTTCTCATTCCTCGGTGTATCAAATTTTTGTTAAAGCGTGTAAATCAAGGACCTAGAAAAATCGGCTATGACGAAGCGGTCACCGATCTAAGTGTCACACAGCCTTTCCCGATGCTGGTTAACTTCGATGATCGTCCGTGCTGCACTCCGGCACATCCACGAGTTTCGGTCATCTCAGACGATATTATTTACTTTAAGAAGAAACTTGTTTTTTCGTTGCTCAGATCATCCGGATTATTAATATTCTCCGACGCAATTTTGTACATCGTTTCTTACGTATATTCGAATAATTGTGTGTAACAAAGTTGATTTTTATAAAGAAACCTGATTTTTTTACTTTTGCAATAACCGAGCCCAGTAAACCGATAAATGAAGTACGATAAATTGATTGCCCATTAAATCTCAAACACGTAGTACATCTAGTATTTAGTAAAAATAGTCATCTGGTCGCGAAATAAACATCCACGCTGAAAAGTCGTTTCTCCTTTGGGTATACGTAAAACGAATATTCTATATTTATTCAATACGTCAGAAGGTTCGAGATTTTCAAAATTCTTTTCCTCGGGCCGGAATTTATGAGTAGAGCATAGAATTTTCGTGTCCCACACACTTCGGATATGACGCAGGATAGACTCGGATACTTTCCTCGATGAAACGTGTAGGGGTTGCACAGAGTGAAAAATGTTCGAGGGCTTTGCACAGAGTTTGTATTTCTATACGCGTTCCCCGGAGGGCCGACACAAATCCGGATGTGAATGTCGAAAAGATCTCCCCGAGTGCCACGCGTTCGGAGCCATCGAGGATTATACCGAGCGTCCTTGATGATCGAGGTATTTGACCTTGGAACGGTGACCCTATTCAGAACTGCTTCGTTTTTTATTTTACCTATTTTGAAATTACTGAAATTATACAAAAAAAATATAATTTTGGATATAAAGTTGGAAAGACCGTGATTTCATTATTCCCACCGCACGAAAAGCGTAAAGAGGAAAGGGCACTAATAAAAAGAGGGAGACGAAGACGTTAAAGAGGGATGAGTGAGGGGATGAAAGGTCTTGAAGAAAATGATAAGGGTCTGGGCTTATTCTTCATCTCTCTCTCTCTCTCTCTTTCTCTTCACTTCGTGGGCGTCATATAAAATCTGATTGATGATGGTTAAGTGTGGTTTAACCGTTATAACATTTTCGGAATCCCTGCTACGATATCTGCCTGTTCATTGACGAAGTTTCGCGCCAATCAACTCATAAAAAATTGCTTCGTTTAACGAGGAAAAAGTAGCGCACGAAAAGAGAAATAAAATATTTACCAAGCTGATGAAGATAATTAAACATGTATCCAATTATTTATTTAAGTACATAACCAAATTTTATTTAGAGTAAATAACCAAATTTTATTTAAATCGGTCAAATATCAAAGAACAATTGTCTCGAAAAACGGTAACAAAAAGTTTCGTAAATATTATTTATTTTGAGGAAAAACACATTAATTTATTTCAGATCGATCGCTTGGCCAAAATAAAGTACGATATCGTTGATAATCGATTTAAACCTTAATATATTTAATGACATTTTCCGCACAATCTTATTCGTCTTCGTAACAATAAATATCCAAACGTTCTTCAATTTTATTGCTTCGTCTTATAAAATCGGTTGATTTTGAGGTTAATTGCATGACGAACATTGCCACGTGACACACGAGTGCGAGAGAGATAGTCGAAACGTTTAAAACCGAGATTTCTCAAGAATGCAACGTTTTTATCCAAAATGGCGACCGAGGGGCCCTCGGTGCCATCATCCTGAATGCACCCAACAAATTTCGTATCGATTGGTTCAGCCGTTCGATAGAATAGTGGTTACAAAATTTCGAAGTGGACGGAGGCGTGTTCGTCATGCCCGTAAGTAGAGGCTGTACCACGTGATATGTGGGTGCGAAAGAAATAGCTGAAATTTTTGTAAAGTCATTCCTCAAAATTGTCTCATTTTGATCGTGAAATCAAACCATCGACTCTGAATTCATGAAGTCTATGCTAGGTGTTTTTTTATAAAACACCCGTATATGAGAAAACTGAATACGAAAAATATTGATGTTTCGTCGATCCTCCGCGTGATAAATCCAACGTTCAAACCTTTACGATTGTCAAATGCTTTGCAAAGTTCGCATACATTTTCAAATGATATTTTATTATTCATTGTAATTTTAATAAACCATCATTAGAAAGTTTTAGAAACAATCGCAAATTTTTGTAGGCATTCGAGTACTGCAATGATCCGAACATGAAGGGGGGGAAAGGGGGGTCTATAGAGCTTTCTTTATTAAAACATTGTCATATAATTTACTTAAGATTCCCCCTTCGATGTAACTTAATTTTTATCTCCCTACAATTCTTATTTTCTCAGGTATAATTATCCCCAAAGCCATTTACTCTCGCATCTTGTATCTCGTAACCGTAGTCTCGAGATTTAATTAAAATAATTTCTCGTCCGTTTAGTCTTGGCCTCGATTAAGATAATTAATGAGTAACGAAGAAGGGACACGTTCGTCATCGCGACGACGAATTTTCTCCAGCCCTTCGCAATCCTGATTTTGGGAACGATGAAGCAAACGCCAGTTACTTCATGTATTCGAGTAAATCCGATTTTCAAACTGACTCGGAGAAGCTAACGAAAATCCGTCTGTACCGAAACACGGTTTGTATATATACGAAATATATGTGTGTGTGTGTGTGTGTGTGTGTGTGTGTGTGTGTGTGTGTGTGTATGGTGCAATTTGTGAAATGTGCACGAGTTAAATGATTTTCCAGCTATGAATTCAAATCGAATTGGGAGAAGGTTGTATAACAACGCGCAATTGATATGACGTTCGCGAGGTGAGTACCACTAGCATACGGAGACACCTACGACACACGTACAAACCATATGGTTCATTCATCGCTGCCGAGTGTGGAAACGCGATTGGGGTGGCACGAAAATTCGATCCAGGCTTGCGGGGACTGTCGCACGAAATTGAGGGCAACTTCTCGTCGTGTACACCACCTACGCCTTACCCCCACTGCATTACGCTCTTACGATATATGTCTTCGCGTACTGTTAAGTACGAGGCGTTCCTATTTCAATTCAATTTTCAACATTATTCGATAGTTATTGAAATCATAATATTCTATCTTTTTTTATCGCTCGAAAATTATATAAACACGATCGAATCGTTTATTAATCTATTCGTGATATCGTTTTGTAGATTTTTACATAGATATGTTTAGTGATTTGAATTTTCCGAGTCTAATTCTTGTGGGTTATTCCTATATTGGGTTTTTACAATTAAAGCAGTTTTTTTTCAACCAGCTTCAAGCAGATTCAACCAGCAGTTTTTTTTTTTCGTTTAAACTATTGTATCCACGATCATTTTAAGGGGTTACCCCACTGTCGAGAATCAGGATTATTCAATCGAATTAACAGCGATCCGATAAGTGTGATAATTAGAAACTCGTTCCGACGTTTATTTGATATTTGTTATACATTTATTTTTCGAGTTTGAGCGCTTTATGGGAAATCATGAGATTGTTTTTGCTAACAACGAATGGAAAAATTGTTGGGTGTGGGAAAAAATAGGTTAACACGAAACTACCATGATGCTGAATAAGTATACGAAATTTCAAGTTTGTCCGTTTATTAAATGTCGAAAAACACACAGTTTAGAAAAACATATACTTTCTACAAAACGCGCTTAAAGTTTCGTCGATAGGTCTGTCGTAATCGAAAGTTTCGTGCCTTGAATTTTCGATTCTTCCAACGTACGTTTGGACTTCCTCTTCAACTTGAATTCTCTCAAGCGACGAATAATTTTTCGAAATTTTGTCCGCAGCCCAATCTCATAATTTACACGAGAAAACTATGGATAACCAATACCCGTATTTTATCCTCGAGTGCCGACTGTCACCTCTCCGTATATCGGCTGTATACAGCTTATATTAATTTTTAGTGAACTTTTAATTCCCTTCACTTTTTCCACGATACTACGACTGGTAACTGTAAGGTTATTGAACATATTTAGAAATTCATATATTTAACACAGCACATTCAATTTTTTGTAAAAAATTTTGTAAAAGTTGTCCAAAATACTATCAATTTGTGCTGATACTATACGACGTCCAGTTGATTGAGGGAAAAGTATATTTCATTGAGTTTTTCTTGCTGCCAAAAAGAAAACAATTACCAGTAAATCCCTGGCGAGGCACAATTTCGATAATTTACGTACTTTTATATGAATAATTTGTTCACTATATTGAAAGTCTTAGAAGACTAAAAGTCTTAAAAGAATTTAGAAGAACTTCGTTTCTTCTATGAGATTTTATTTCCGTCTTCTCGTTTCGTCTTCTAGAGATTTTTCTCGTTTCGTCTTATGGAAAATAAAATCGCATGGTCCAGAATTTATTTCCATCTTCTCACAAAAATGCCCTCTCCAACAGTGATGAATAATTGTTGCGGAAAGCGCAAAAAAAAATCTCAAAATTGCAGTATGCCTATGAAGTTCGAAAAGGTTATTTCTTCTTTTTCAAACGAACGGCCGACTGGAGCTGACCGTGACGCGATCGTAAAGAGAAAGAGAAACAGAGCCCTGGAGGTTTTCCCTAAAACGGAAGTACCGAAGGTCGTAAAACTCGGTCGGCTTGTTGTGCAGCGCGACAAACCGCCGATTTCGTGAATTTATCGATTTTTCCCCCATTTTTGTTTTTTATCGACGAACATGAAGAAACGAGGGTCTCAAGTACCCTGGAATGTCTCATATTTGGTTGGAATTGTAATCTCCAATTCCCAACCGAACTACCTTGCTCTTCACTAACCCCCATCCGCCCTCTCTTTTGGCCACCCGGCTCAACCCCACCACTTTCTCCAAGACATTTCGTACGGGGTTTGTCGGTGGTTGGGGAGGGGCAACAGGAGAGGAGAATAACGAAGGGGAAGGGAGTTTACCCATTTTCCACCCACGCAATCGATAGAAGGCCTACCAGTTCGTACTGAATGGACTTTACCATCCCAGTTTGCCCGCTCCAATGCCAAAACCCAACCCCTCGTATTGATTACTACACGTCCCTCGGAGGGGGACGCTCCATCGATCCCCGCCCAGCTGGTCTATGCCAGTTCATTCATAAATTTTCCGTTTTCACATCTACACATAGTTTCTACGCTATTTCCATTTTGTACTCTTACTACATTTACCCACGTATTCATAATTGACCTCTCCCACTCTTGCTCATCCATTCATCCCAATTTTCTCGGTAAACGTCATCACTTCTCCCAAATTGTTCGCGATCGTTGGTCCTTTATCGACTCCATTGCTCATCTACGTAAGAATAAATGATTTATTTCTTTCGTTTATTCCCGATCGTTTTTTTTAAGTTAATCTACTTCCCTCGTGCGTTTACTTTCGACCCATTTTTTGTTCAACTGATCTTTCGTTGTATTTAGTTATTTTTTCAGTCGGGATACGCTTAATTCGTATTGGGAAAAATGAAGATTGTCTACCGAACTCATTGAGCTCTACCGATCAATTTCGAAGTTAAAAGGAACGGTTCGGGAAAAACGGTGCATTCTCAATGACAAAGGTAAGTCGCAGCGGCGCATCGGAATGAGCGATTCTCTTTTTTTTTCTCGTTGTGCACTTCTGCGAACATTAAATATACACGTATACTTGTGTGACCCAAATATGTTTAATGGAAAAATAGATAACAACGTTTAAGTTTTCACCGTTAAATCTTACACTCTACAATGTTATTTTTGTAATTGTTTGCTATCCCATTGCCTCTTAAATGAACAGAAAGAACCACGAATGAAGAAAAACAAGACTGAAAATAATCACGGACGATGTCGCGAGTGGCGAAGCGGTCGATTACGCGAATTTTGATGAAGAATGCAAAATTAAGCGGTGTATTAATTCGGAGCGATGAACGATACGAATTCGTGATATAACAAATTTCAGGTGTTTTCGTATAAGAATATCCATCATTCGCAATACAATTTCTTTCTTTCTTGATTTGTTTCGCTGCGGTTAATTCCCGTAACAGTTCCTAGACGGTGTGTCACCATTTTTCTCTCTCTCTCTCTCTCTTTCCCGCCCTCTCTCTCCATATATATAATATCGCGATTTCAACGACCAATCAACGGCGGTAAATAATTAAACGAACGTTAATTGAAAAGGTTAAAAAAAAATCACAACTCGCCCATCATTCAACTACCAGGGAAGCACTCGCATAACTGACGGAACTGTCGTTCATGTTGTTGCACTGACTGCTTTGAGCATACTTCAGAAACTTCAAGTTCATCCTCTGACCGTTTCCTCGCCCACCGATGCATTGTATGGCCTGATGACGCAAAAAACGAAAATTACATATATACATATATTATAATTGCACATTGCAGAACGCCTCCGCTCAGTCAATAAAGGTGCCACGGTAAAATGTAAATGTTGGATGTTCTTATTAATCACCTGTAAGAGTACTCCGATCGGGTGACGACCGCATATTGTATTGCCATACTTCTTGAGGTACTCGGTGAAGGACACAGGATTCAGTGTCTCGATTATGTCCATTCCCTGTAAAAACATTCGTTTCACATTTCGTTTATCTTGTTACGTCAATTAATTTTCTTCACCCAGAAATAATGGTTTTTTCGTGGGTTAATTTGGATTCAACATAGTAGCCTGAATGAGAAAACAGAACAGTACTGTGTTTCAAAAGGAACGATCATTATAATTTTGTCCACTGGTAGCGCTTACCATTTTATCGAGATTCTGGATGGAACGGTATATCGGACCGCCGGAACGATCGTAGTAAGTGTATCGAAAGCGTTGACCCCAGTGACAAAAATCCGACGATATAACGAATAAACTTTGAGGATCTGCTAAGTACGGGGCTAAGAGTCTTCCATAAATAGATTCCTTCTCGGGGCTCAACGATCCGACCAGTATCGGTACAATAGTGAATGAATCCCTGAAGCTGATGGAATGGAAAAATGTAACGCTGCATATTTTCTCTCTTGGCAATTCATTATTCGAACTGAGTCAAATTTGTCTGATTTGATTTTTAATTGTTATTCGTAATCTGGAATATCAGAATCTCGATCGAATTCGCGTATCTCACTTTTCCATAACTTTGGCAATGAATGGCAAATGCATCTCGATGCTGTGCTCATCCTCGTCCGTATTCATATCCATCCACTCGAATTGGCCGGTCTCCTCGAGATCTCTGTACACTGCAGAATAATACAAACCGAATTAAATTCGTTTTCAAAAAGATGCAAAGGGCCTGTGTAACCGCTATTGATTTCAATTCATTGATGAGTACGCGTACCTTGAGGATCTATTGGTAAGTCGTATAATGGAGTTTGATAAGTAGATGCCGATGAGAGAGCGCATCCTGGCAGCCGCACGTTGTGGGACGGGCCAAGGATGAATATCCTGCGACTGCAAAGTATATTTGCTATTGCTTCGCGCACAAAGAATCGTACAGAAAAAATTAAATTCAATTTCACTGCAATAGGAATGATATATTTGGACGAAGCTTTTGATAATTATATTTGTGTATAATATACACCTATTTTTGGAATGTATCTATTACTAAGTGGTTGCATATAAAACTGTTCATTTCTCAGTGGAACAGACAATGTTGGTGAATCTTGTAGCCAACATCGCATTCCAAGTAGCGAGAATTCAGCTCCTTTAGGAACATCTCAGTTACCCAGTTTTCCGCTTTCTCCTTTGCACAAGGTTAAGGTATTGCACCATGCTGACTATATTTATCGAAGCAGATAGTGTTGTTGACCATCTTGTAGCCCAGTGTTGCTGTATATACTTTTTTTGGAATGTAAAAAAGGCTATAATCCGTAATTCGCCTCTTTTATATATATTTTTGGTGTCTATTATGCACAGAAAAATCAGTACTTCGGAAGTGGTGAAACCGCTCTTTACCTCTTATACTCAATGGAACATCTTTGGAATACGCTTCATCCGACAGATATGTGACTTCAATAGATTGCACGAGTGTTACCCATACCATCGACAGGTCTCTATGGTCCTATTACCACGAGCTTAGCAACTTTTAAGTTTGAGAAAATAGTATATCCACAAGCATCCATTACCAGCTAACGATTTCATATACAACCACTCATATTTATATACTTCGGTACATAGTTCAGTACACTTCCCAAGGCTTTAAAAAAAACTGAGGCCATTCATTCTGTGCCAGAGGCCACATGGCCAAAAATAGCAGATATTTTAGTCGTTGTTATATTATTATTTGTACAGTAAGGTTGAACTTACACAACCGCAGGACTGATTTGTCGATAGGCAAAGCCGGAACAAGCGCCGCAATAGCTGTACCCTGCATGGCTGCAAATTCATTGACATTTAGTCTCCTATTAGGGATTTTTCTTAATTTCCCATGTGTAAAAATATATACTGACGGAGCGATTATCGCCCTGGCAGGTCCGTGGGTTAAGTCCGCTGCGTTAAGCCAGTCTTCCAGTTGCTTACTAAGCTCATGCCCTACGAATTAATTATTATATTATTATTGTTGTCGTTAGAACTATTATGAACAAAAGATATTGTCAAAAATGCCATTGGGTGCTCGTTTCACCAAATATTTTGGTGAAATTTCGGCTCACGATGAAATTTTTTCAAAATTTTATATCTCTTTTCAACTTTTGTATCTCTATTCGTGAAAAAGTTACTAGAAAAAAAAATTTCCCTCACCGTTATCCGTATACCAACTGCCTCGATGTGTTGCTCTTCTAGTCAACGCCATTACGTGTATATATATATATATATATATATATATATGGACCGTATATACTATTCAGGAAGAACAACGACCTTTGCAAATAGCAGGTGTAAATATATATACCGAGTCCTCGCGTAACTCGGTAAGCGAAACTCCTTTTCAATCCCAAACCGAGGATTACCGTGCAGTAAATCCCTGTAAACACCCATACATCGTTTCTATTATTTGTTTCGTTTTTTTTAATGCACGAATATCGCTTCGATCATCTGTTGCATTGTTGTCGCGTCTGTATAATGAGACGAGTAAACAAAAAAAACAGCTATCGCTACTATAAAACTCGTCAGGGCAAATATAGTTTGTATTTGTTCACGAACCATCAAGCTTTCTGTTTAGCCACCGCAACAGACGACATAGCCCTTTGTGATACCAACGACCAAACTGACTCGCGAATTTCACGTATCGCTGACGGGGTGGGGGGAACGATTGCGCAAAGTTAGGCGACGCGGCGCACCGATGGACAGCTAGTGACATCTTTTGGAATTTAAGCAGACCCGCGAGGCAAAATGATGTTTCTGATCATCCGGCTTTACGTCGTTAGAAACTGGTGTATCTATCTATCGTTTTTTATTTTCACATTTCGCTCTATGTGGATCTCTGATACACTGACGAGAAGAATCAATGACCTTTTTGACTATTGGTCTCTCTACCACAGGGATAAACATTTTGAATTTCCCGCCGGCCGTGCTCAACCTCCGCGATATCAGCAGACGTTTTCACACAAGGCTACGGACGGCCGTCACCGCAGTCGCGGCCGTCAATAGGCCGAAACCTGCTGAAACATCGAAAAGCGGTTCGCGTGCCGACAGTGATAATTTGTGTATACTCAAAATTGGCACACTCTCACTCCCACGTCTCCGACTCTAAAGACTTCCAATCGATAAGAACGCAACGGATTCCCGTGCCGAATCTAATAATTTTTTTTTCTACGGTATTTACTGACAGCCTTTGGTGCAGAGTGTCGGCGTAATCAAGAGCATATCGTTGACACGTAGGCACATATATACACACATTTATACAAATACGAAAAAAGCGCTTCCGGAATTTTTAAGCTTGATTGGCCTGGGAACTTGAACAATACGCCCCAAGGTCAACAATTTCGATCGAAGCCCCGTAATTGGTGAGTTCCTGGTTTTCTTCGTGTTTTGCGGAATCTAAAAATATTTATTCAATACTCAAGGTGTGAAGACGTTTGCCAACGGTTGTATGTAAACTTGTTATTTTATTATTGTACTTCGTTGACGGTATAATATTTATTTTTGACACCTGCGGCGATCGTTATACGATACGCATATAACTCCCAAAGTCATATATGTTATTGGATAGTCTTACATGGTCATACATGACATAATATACAAAAACAATATCGTAATAGTATCGAAAAAATAATCAATCGACAATATATGACGTTTCTTTAAAGTTTTAAAAAAGTTAAGCATCAAAATATCCATTTGATAGAACTTTGTAAATTAGATTTATGAAGTAGGTCATTCATTGTTGTATACTTGTAAGCTTTGTTCATTTACAAAATTGTTCACAAATTGATTATGTACAGAATTGATTTATACCTAGTCATAACTTCAGTTCTGCAAGACAATGAAACTGCGTTCGCCACTTTATGACCCGCAATTGAAGATTGAAGATTGAATAAAAGATCAATCAATGATTGGATCGAAATCCAATCACTGAACGGTCTTCCATTCAATTGAGGCTTGTAAAGTAGCCAATGCAGTCTCATCGTTTCCCAGAACCAAAGTCTTGGCTAGCTACAAATCCATTTTGTAAATACTGAATGGAGATAATGGAGTGTACAGGGATAGGGATTGGGTAATTTTTATCGTATGTAGCATTGACCTCTTCAGCCAGTTTTATCAATAAGGTTTGATAGGATGCCCCACATGTGCTCTTAATATGAATTTAAAAAATAACCTGCCAACTTCTCTTAAATCTTGCCCGATAATGTTTTCTCATAATTAAAATATATTATTTAAAAAATATTCAACCATAGTATAAATTCAGAATGATTCGCATTTTTATCTTATTATATTATGTTATCTTATTATATGTATTTGTAACAAAATTGAAAGTACAGTGATGTGGTACTTTCGACACTGAAGTGACATTGAAACAATGATCGTTACACGACTCTCAGGTTTTAAACACTGCTGTGCGAACAAATAAAATAGATAACGAAACATAAATAGAGGTAAGGGAAAAGGTATTTATTATATTCGGGTAACACATTTATCACAAATGAAAAAGATTAAACGAAGCTCTAAACAGAAATCATTAAAATCAATAGTTGGTCAGACAGAGGTTGACGATAGGGTTCACATAAAATGTTTCATCAACTTAACATGTTTGTCTTTACAAAAAGATTACAATAAACGTTAAAGAACATCATTCTTGCAAGAAAAAGCCATAAAACCCACGAAATATAACCCATAATCTATCCATCAGAAACATATAAAATACTTAGTCGCTACAAAAACGATAAAAGGATCACAGTTCCGTGTGGCTCGGTTGCGCAGTGGAGAATGATTTTATGTTCTCGGATTTCTGAACATTCAGTCTATTAGAACTTTTCCTACTGGTCAATCAGAAATTAAAGCCCTCAGTAAACAAATTTCTATTACACGGAAATCACTTTTACTCTATTCCCATGCGGACAAAATTGAAAAAGGCTGGCTAGTGGAACAGGACTGGGCACTGGATAATTTATCCTATAATTATATAAAATTGTAATCGAAAGCCCAAGTAAAATTTATTTCGATTCTTCCTTTTTCACTGAGTCTAAATCGATTTTCGTTTACTCCAAATTAATATTATTTCTGTTGTTTTTTCAAAGCTTCATAAACCCGTCTTCATGTTGCAGAAAAAACAGGCACGATGGCTAAAGAAGGAGCATCGCCTCCAGCTGAACGTTTCAAGCAAGTATCTCCAAAACGGAATTATATAACGTTATAATTATATATAATCGAGTTTCATGATGATATTTTTCCACAGGCTACTGCCAAAAGTTGTTAATGGGGGTATCGCAGGAATTATTGGTGTTTCCGTAGTATTTCCACTGGATCTTGTGAAGACAAGATTACAAAACCAAGTGGTCGGCCCAAAGGGTGAGAAGATGTACTCCTCCATGTAAGTGCAAATATTCATATTCTACTTGATATACATACAACCCAAATAATCAATTATTGCTAATTGTGTAATAAAGGTAAATATTAGGCTCATTGGTTGATCAAAAAACGAGCCGATGCAGATCCGAGCAACATTATTTGTTTTTTTATTTCTCAGGTTCGATTGTTTCAAGAAAACGTACAAAGCCGAAGGATACTTTGGGATGTATAAGGGTTCCGCGGTAAATATACTGTTGATCACGCCTGAAAAAGCGATAAAACTGACGGCGAACGACATGTTCAGGCATTATTTGTCCACCGGCCCGGGGTGAGAGAAATTTGCATATGCTACGATCTTAAACTTGCGCTCCTTATCGCATTGCCTCCATCGTTTTTCTTTTTTTTTCTTTTTTTTTTGTCCGTACGTAGTATTAATTTTTATTCAATACCCCAAGTCCGAGTAGACGGAGAAAATATTGTTCATATCGATTAGTCGTCTCGAACTCGCTGATGTCTCGGAATTTCTTTCTCTTAATCTCTCGGCGCAGAGATCACAATTTTTATTGATATTTCGAACCGTCAGGATTCTCTCATCGACCGACCGCTAATTGAACAGGCGTGAATTCTTCCGGTTTAAATCTTTCACATCTCAGCGTTTGCGGATCAGTAGGTATAAAATGAATCCTTTTTTTCGCATCACGTTTTTTTCCCTCCAAACTATCAATGGCGCGAAATTTTTGTCCCTGTGGAAAATAGAAATGGCTCGTATCTTGAAAAATTGAGATTTTTTTTCAAAAGTACCTTCTGCATCGACGAATTCAAAGTAACTGCGGGATGAAAAAATGTCCAGAAATGATTATACCCCATTATTGAAAAATCATCACAAAGATTATTTGGTTATTTCGAAAGTTATCGAATTGCCTCATAGATGTTATGATATTTTCAACGAAGATATATATTCTTTACTATAAAATATATCAAACATTTCAGCATTATTCGAATAATGATATATTTAATATAATCATTAAAAAATGGATTCGAAGTATATTTTTCATACTATTTGAATTCGTTTTCGTTGCTCTCAAAGCAAACATCGACCACGTGGAACTGTGAATAATAGAAATAAAAATGAAAACATTGAAATTTATACGGGTCGCCAGTAAAAGCTGCCAGACCAACGGTAGCTTGTGGTTTTTATTTAAAAAAAGATAATTTTTTATATATAATAAGAGATATTCAACGTTTTAACCATTTTATTATCGAAGTAAATTTTAAAAAAATTTTGCGCAATCCAAAATTCTTGCTACTCGACGGAATACATGATTTTCCGTATGGATTAAAAATATTCTGAAAACAACATGATCGGTCTGTAAAAAAGTATTTCGCCCGACTATATTACTGTTAATTCAATCCAATCCAAGGTTCGCTGCACCGTGCAGCTCTTGACGTAAATCTGTGTCGCAGATTGTACCGTTCATTTATCGCAATGTATCCACGCGTCCACTTTGTGGCACTGCTCCTGACATAAATCTCGGCAACTTCTCACACTATCAGTACAATATCACGGATATACACTTATTGCGCTACAGCATTTTTACCCTTTTTCTCACTCGCAACCTCTTCCCTGATCGCGCGATGGTTTTATTTTCAACCTGATAATCAGTGTACCTATTATTTGTATCGTCTCATCTCATCGTGGCGCTGTATGTAGCTCGGTAGATCGTAATTACGCACGCACCGTCCGCGATGCTTTACTCGTGAAAAAATAAATTGTTCTTCGCTACAGTATCTTTTCGCAATACGCAGGCAACCGCTACCGCTTGGACGTGAAATGTTGGCTGGTGGTTCTGCTGGGGCTTGCCAAATAGTAATAACAACGCCGATGGAATTGCTGAAAATTCAGATGCAGGACGCTGGACGCGTCGCCGCCGCAGCAAAGTCTGGTATGATTTTCAATACTGTAATCGATTGAAATTTTGAAAATTTACATTGTGTGCTCGTGACGTTCGATCGCAAAAACGTATATCTTGTTCTTTTTACAGCTGGTCAAACACTGCCTAAGGTATCAGCCTGGTCACTGACGACGGATTTGTTAAAGAGAAAAGGACTTTTAGGACTTTATCAGGGTACGGGTGCAACCGCTCTCAGGGACGTCACGTTTTCCGTTATATACTTCCCACTTTTCGCGCGATTAAACGGCCTCGGACCTAAACGCGAAGATGGTTCTTGTAAGTTTACGTTCCTTGATGATCGAAAAGCTTATCGACTTATTTGACGATTGAACAACCCGAATCTCGCTTTGTTGCAGCCGTATTTTGGTGTTCATTCCTAGCCGGTTGTTGCGCCGGATCAACTGCCGCTCTCATGGTGAATCCCTTTGATGTAATCAAAACGAGACTCCAAGCGATTAACAAAGCGCCCGGAGAGCCGACGTACAACGGTGTACTCGATTGCATCGGGTATGCACTTATCCACGTTTCTCGCTCCAAAGGGACAAGCTCGTACTTCTAATTAAACTTACCAAACAAACTGTGATCGGACCTCTCGAATTCTTCCAGGAAAACGTTGAAGAATGAGGGGCCAACCGCATTTTTCAAGGGGGGCGCCTGCCGTATGATCGTAATTGCGCCTCTCTTCGGAATTGCTCAGACCGTCTACTACCTCGGAGTCGCCGAGTACCTACTTGGCGTCAAGTAAAACGAACAAACGAAAGGAACGATATCTCGCAATTCCTTAGTCATTTTCAAACGAAATATGAAATTATTGACAATAATATCCGTAAATATCGCCATTACGAAAGAGATTGGAGACCTCAGTTACCTGCGCTTAAAATTTATTTGCTGTGACAAAAAAATGTGCTTCAAAACAGCGGACTGATGTATCGCAGTCCTGGCCAGAAAAACATTATTCAGATCGTATCACGTGTATATAGACAGTTGTAACTTGTCAATTATTGCTGAAAGATATAACACTAGTCGCCATGATGGATTCCGTCGTCACACAGAAGAAGACAAATACGTGTACAAAGTATTGTAGATGTCGAATGCAATGAATATACTTCCCGTTTACGGTTCCTATTGTCGTGTAAGCTTTTTGTTCGCCTTTGTCGTTTGTTTTGCGTTATTTGACAGTTCCTTATTTGTATTTACTATTTCGATTAACCCCAATTAAGTGGGAACGAAAAATCATGAAGAGATCGAGCAAACGTGCGTCGTCAAAAACTATAAAATCTACGGGATTAAAAATACGGGGCAAAGTAAAATAAGATTTTTGAAAAATTCCGGAACGATTGTTCGAACGTTATTTATTGAATTATTTAATCGCATGGTGCTCTTGTATCGTGATGGCTCAAAGAAGCAGAGTACGAATGGAAAATCTTCAGAAAAAAATTTCTTCGATACGTCGAAGGTGAAACCAAAAATTGACAACAAGTCACCGGCCTTGTCAATCGACACGTTTTACAAGCCACAGCGTCTAGAGCTTGATGCTCAAACGATTTTAAAAATCGACGTACAGAATTTGGAGCTCGTAAAGAGGCTCAATACCATCCACCGCATGGGCGCAAGTTTCCGTATCTTTTTTTTCGCACTTTCGGAAATTTCGTGCTATCGAAAGCCGAATAATAATTTTTTTACATGCGCGTTGCAAACAGGGCACGATCGACTGCTGGAACAGAGAATTCAAATACGAGAGTGCTTTGGGGGTAAAACGAAACGACTTCGACCGGATCATCGAAGAAAATAAGGAATTCATGACGAGAATCGAGCGAGCCACTGGACTATATAGCACAGCCGATTTGATGCGAGAATGGAGAGAATCACGGAAGGCAAAGGAATCCTCCGAGTAATTCGTGTACAAAGCAATTTTCCAGAACGTTAATGCTACTCGTGTCGATAAACTTGTACTTCTTTAGAAAACCATTGATGAAGTCTATGAAATCTTCGGGCACCTTGAAAAAAAAATCTCTAGGCAAGACGATCGTGGATTACTCTAGACCGCGATGTTACTTCGAGGTGCAAATCGAGAGCAATCGTAGGAAGTTGGGAAAACTTATTTTCCAATTATTTGCCGATATTGTACCTCGTACTTGTGAAAACTTCCTGTCTTTTTGCAAAGGCTTCAACGGATTCTCTTATCAGTCAGTACCAATAATTGAATAGCCGAATTACTTGATTGCTTTTGTTGATTTCTCATCTTTTCTTTCAGGGGAACACCTTTTCATCGTATATTACCTGGTTATTGGTGCCAAGGTGGCGATGTTGAGAAATTTAATGGTGCTGGAGAAGTCTCCATTTACAATGGTACATTCGAGGATGAAAATTTTCAGCTGAAGCATTCGGAAAGAGGAATCTTGTCAACATGCAGCTTTGAAAAAAATTCCAATAGTTCCAAGTTCAACTTGACTTTCAAAAAGTTGGAAACTATGGATGGTAGACATGTCGTGTTTGGCAAAGTAGTTGGTGGTCTTTCCACTCTTAAGGAGGTTATTGATATTTTAAACGACCTTTATGCTGACAATTTAATAAAATATAAAATTTCATATATTTTTATAAATAATATTAAAAGTAGGTGTTTTATATATAAGAATAAAAACTTGGACGGCTACCTCAGATGTTCTTATCAATAATTTGCAATTTTTTTCTGTATCATAGCTGGAGGCATACGGAACACAGACTGGAAAACCAACCCTCAGAATTGTTGTATCGAAGTGCGGCGTCTTATAAAGAAACAGTCATTCTTGTCCTGGATGCGATCAATATAATTTATGTATTTTCCACATTTTTCTACAATCACAAATTTCTGAACTATGAAATACAATGAGATATTTTACTATTGTGGTATTGTATAAACCATGTATGAGTAAATGATTGTTTTCGTACAATTACTCGCAAGTTATTAGGGAACAAATTTCCGCTTATTGGATGGAGCTGGCAGTCTAAATTTGGCCATCTCTATCTCAGCCTCTGCAAAGCTGTCTTTGTGGTAACAATAATATTCTGGATTCTTGTATTCCATATTTTTTGCAGCTCCAGGTCCGACTGCTGTAAGAATAATGCGCATACTTCTGCTATATCCATTGGACAATATTTTCAGTACACAGTTCCTTCTAGACGTTCCGTTCACTGAACCATTGGGCGACAGGATTCATGACTTCTTTAATTGATATTGTGCATTGAAACGGTGAACGTAACTGACTAAAATTCGGAAGATTGTGTTTAAAAAAATGATCTACAACAGTTGACTTACGAGCATTTGGAACGGATACACATTTCGCACTAAGGCCTAGGACATCTCTGGTCACTTGGGTTTCACTTGCGGCGCTTGGGCTCGAGTCGACCTTGGACTGTTTTGCGTAACAGCGGAATACACCTGAAATACCCTGGCGACGTTGTGACAAATAATTCTTGCATTAAACCATTCCTGAAAAATCTTTAAGCTAAAAAAACATCGACTTTAACCCTTTTAACATTCTATAACGATAATGGAATTCGATGCGACAAACTCTTCCGTTAACCCTTGTAGTACCTTGTGAGCGATTCGTCTACTGAGAATAATCGACATATTGACGCTTTTACAAAGAAATTATTTTACTTAGTCGATTTATAGAAAATTAACCAATTGGCCAAATGACAAATATGGCATAACTGTGACGATTGCGCTCGGGCGAAGATAGCGTAAGTGTAACGCCGGGGCAAAAGGGACTGGTGATGTAGGAAGCTATTTTACCGATCAAAGATTATACTTACCGTGAAATAAGAAACGGCCTTTATGCAATATTAATATTTGGTCGCACTCTTAAGGTTATTTTTTTCCTGGCAAATTAGCAGGCAACGAAAATTAAGATTTTCCTTCAAGTTCTTTCTGATGAGGACGAATTTTTATCCTCATCAGAAAAATAATTCGGTTACTAATTTTGATAGTGATGCGAATAAGTTCTCGTCCAAATTTCTCGCTAATCGAGAAATTTTCTAGGTGAACATCAATCGGCGCAAAATCTATGCTCTGGCAAACGTTTAATTACAAAAATGTATCGATTAATTAAGAACATGTGTCACACGTTCGGTCGATCAAAATCATACTGCCAAGTTCTCTCCCAAAGGAATCATATTTAGGACAAAAAAAGAGATCGCGGTTGTTCACTATTCAACAAAGAACCTCTTGTTTTTTCTGAAATATCAACGATTCCAGAAATCCGTGAGTACCTGCATTTCATCTATCTCTCTCGCACTTATGGCCTCTCAGTAGATGTGAGACTTGGTCGTAAGGCCTGAAAAAGGCTAATCTTACAAATGTGTACATTGATCGCACCATTAATCATAAATTCCTACAATCAATAAAGTCGAACATAGAAACGTTGAAGTCAAATCATTGCGAACTGTCATTTTTCAAGTCATGAAAGATCTCCCAAATGTTCTGATTGTTTTTTCGATTAATCAGATACGATTAACACAATCTCAAATATAAACAACCTCAGTTAAATCGCCAAGTTCACACAGTTAATTTCCTAAGCCTTTAAAAACACGTACCCTACTTAGGGTTTTCAAAGACGGCGCCAATTCTGTCAATAGCGTCATCTGCGGGCTCCTCGATCAAAGCCGCGCGGTGTTGTTTTATATTTATTTACCACGTGCGTGTTGCCATAACCTAAACCACCATTTTAGACCACGGCACCGGCGGGTGATATATTTTTTCAAACTCGTCATTCCAAAACGGGAAAACATGAGAATTCCTCTGTAATAGAAATACAAATCCGTATTAGTTAATTCTTCACCATAATGGGAAAGAAGAAATCATCGACTTCCGAGGTATCATACATACGTGATTAATTTATTTTGTAACGCGATTGAACGAGCACTTGTTTTCGTCAAAGGTGGAAGAGATGGTTGAGAGGGAACCCGTCGCAAACATTTCCGCCGAAAATTTGTTCGCCGATGATGACGATGGCAATGACTGTGAGAGTGACGCTTCCGAAGAGTCTTTGCCAAAGGGTAAGAAGCGTGGTGCAACTGAGGAGACGGAGACAACCAAGAAGAAAAAATTTAAACACGACAAGGATCTCTTCAAGCAACCAACTGTAGAAGAGTTGAATCAACTGAGAGAAACAGAGACACTGTTTCATTCAAATTTGTTCAGGCTGCAGATTGAGGAGGTCCTCAATGCCACGAGACTCAAAGACAAGTATAAAAAGCTCTTCGAAGCTTGGCTGGTCAAATTCAAGGAAAACGTCGTGGCGATAGACGAGTCGGAAGAGTTTTCCGTAAGTTAATTATATTTCTAGTAGCAAGAATTTGTTCCTTAATATATGAGATACAGCTGAGATATTGGAGAAAAGAATTGTCAATTGTTAGCCAGTTTTCTATTTTTCTTGTCCAACTAGCTCGAATTGGCAGAAACAGAGTTGAAGGGTGTGGAAGTTCCCAGATTGAACGTGCCTGTCGATAAGAGGGGTGTCTTCAAGTTTTCAAAACCATCCGATGTCCGTGTCATTGGTTCTTACCCTCTGGGATGTATCACTGGACCAGATGTTGTAATAGACATCATGACAGAGATGCCTGCAAAATTGTTTCAGAAACTTGATTACCAAAATTATCGGTATGCACGAAAGAAAGCCCTCTATCTGTCCTGGCTATCGGCCAATATCGATCAAGAGCTCACTGCGAGTAAGCACTTCATTGGAAATGCTTGGATGCCCTTATTGCGGTTAATTCCGTGTGGGCGATTGGGCAAAAGAGTCACAATTCACCTGCATCTCGCAGCCGAAGAGAATAGCTTCAAGCTGAGTCGCTTTTTGCCGCACAAAAATAGTGTGAGACCCGATTGGTATCTCCCGAATGAGAACATCAATGAGGGCACATCGCTCATACCCACTCCGCACTATAATTCTAATGTTCTTCGGGATCTTGTGATGGCACAGGCGAACGCTCGCAGTGCTAAAATTATTGGAGAATATCCGAACGTGAGAGACGGAATTATTTTGCTGAAAATTTGGCTCAGGCAGAGACAAATGAACGTTTCTTATGACTCGTTCAACAATCACATCATCACTATGTACGTCTTGTATCTGCTGTTCGAGAAGAAGCTCAATACGTTTATGAGTAGCTATCAAATCGTCAGAAATGTCTGGATCAACTTGGGTAACGTTTATTTTCTTTCCATGGTACACCTTTATTTCGTGGGCTAAAACATTTCTGTTAAAAACTTAATCGTTGAAAAGTCTTTAACAATGATTTCACTACAATTGAATACAAGGTTTTATTTATACAAATTATTATCTGGGTCGCCGTTTAGAAACGATTTGATGGACAAGATTCAACGAGGCCCTGGATTGTGGACAAAATACATATATTCGTAATTTTTATAATCTTATGTGCCAATTATAATGCGCCAGATGTAAACAAAATCAACGACAAATTCGCTTGCAAAGAAAAAGTTTGTCAAGTTGCCTCTATTATTGACGCTCATTTTGTGGAGACTCCGGTGAATGTTTAAAACTTAGTTTGATTGAACCTGTTTCGAGTTAAACCATGGAGACTTGATCGGAAGTCGTTTGGAGGCGGAAATCATATCACAAGAACCGAAAAAATCTTGAACCCAACAAAACCGTATACTGTTCCACTCCATTGCATCTACCCGATAAAAGTTCTAACTTACTCCGTACTTGTTCGTAGCGCTGAGTGATTGGAGCGAAAAGGGAGTAAGCATGTGTCCGGAGACCGAAGCGCGAGTCAATGATTATCACAAGTACTATGACTGCGTATTCCTCGATAGTAGCGGATTTCACAACCTCGCGGCTCATTTGTCGATCGACACTTATCGTTGGGTTCGCAATGAGGCCGATCGCGCGGTAAAGTCCCTAGACGATCCAAATCTCGACAGTTTTCAGGCCCTCTTCATGAGGCCCGTGCCGTTTTACAGGATTTTCGATAACTTAATACGGTTAGAATACATGACAATTTTTTTAAATGATTTAGCCGCTTGATGTCTATCTACTATGAAAAAATCTATTTCAGCTTCGATGATATGGGCGTACTTGACAAAGTCGTCGAAGAACAATCACCCTTGAATGACAAACTGGACTACGGTCCGGACAGGAGAACACAAGCGATTAAAACGATCTGTGCAGTTCTCAAGCAAGGCCTTGGCAAACGAATTTCCAATTTATATGTGAGATCGGAAAACCAAAGGGTGTGGGATGTGACGGAAAGCTCGTCTGACGACATCGGGCGAATTATGATCGGTCTTTCACTGGATCCAGAACATTGTTTCAGTATAATCGATAAAGGGCCTCATGCGAATCTCGAGGAGGTAAATAAATAACTGTTCTGTGCTTGAAAATATTAATATATTCCATAAAATTATCAAGCAATACAAAAGGACCAGAAAGGTGAAAAACGCCCGTGTAAAAATAGTACACGACCCTGCCAAATACCTCAAATCTTAAATAGACAGGAAAGCATACGGAATTTTGCAATTAATGAAATTCATTTTTCGACAGTAACAAAATAAAATCAGTATTTTTTTCAAAGTGGAACGATTCACGTTTTATTAACATCAAAAGCCCATACGTGTTGATCGAGTTCCGCATGTAATAAAATATTTTTCGCGATTGATTCTCCACAGGCTGCAGCTTTCCGTAAATTTTGGGGCAACAAGTCCGAGCTCCGACGCTTCCAGGACGGTTCGATTTGCGAAGCTTTGGTCTGGGCCAAGAGAAAAAAGACCCTATCCATCAAGCGGATCATTTGCAAACAAATAGTCCGTTATTTGTTAAAGGAAAAATTTGATATGTCGAAAGAACAGTATGAATACGTGTCTGACGAGACGGATGAATTTCTACACCTGCAAAAGGTAAAGAATTGAGATTTTAGTCAGATTAAAGGAATGAAGGAAGAAGAGTCCGGTTACAACTTTACCCCTTTTTTGCCTCCAGGTAAGGGGTACGAAGTTCCCTTATGGTACCGGTGAGGAAGCGACACTGCAAGTTCTGCGAGCATTCGACGCGTTGGAAAAGGAGCTCACGTCACTTGCTGATTTGCCGTTATCGATATCCGGTGTTGCGGGTTACAGCCCCGTTTTTCGTTACACGGACGTTTTTCCACCATTGGCCGGATTTCAACGTACCTCCGAAAGTTCGATAGTTGCTAAAGCGGGAAACAGTTATGCCATGCTAAAAGAATCAATGTCGTCGTCAGGAAACGTGCCCAATTACGTGGCCCGGATTGACCTGAGCATACAACTATCATTGAGCGGCAAATGGCCCGACGAGCTCGAAGCCATAAGAAAAACGAAGGCGGCCTTTCACATTCAGATTGCCGAGTGCTTAAGAAATCAGTGCAAGCTTCAAGCACAGGCGAATTCAAGCTGGGTCGACGTTTTCAAGGATGGCTTCGTGTTCCGCCTCGAGATTGCTAATCAGAAGGAGATTGCTCTGGCAAAGCGCGAGATCGGAGAGGACCGTGTGGAAAAGTACCGTGATAATGAACAATCCATGGAACTCGAGAAGAGACTCTTCCATTTGCCTAAACTGACAAGCGCTCTACATGGGTAACAATATTCGATGTTTTATTGAATGCTATTTTTATTTATATTTTTTCAATTTCTATACCTATTTGTTCACATCAATTGATCATGGGCAACCTAAATTAAACAAATTCAAATTCACATGCCATCTTTGATTTTTTTCGATGAGGAGGATCAGTGAGAAGGAAAAATTAATTTGATTTGTTTTCAGACTGCACTCCCAACAACCGTCTTTTGGATCAGCGTGTTGCCTGGCGAAACGTTGGTTATCGGCTCATCTCTTGGACGAGTACCACATGCCCGGCGTTGTCGTAGAGCTGCTCCTCGCCTCGATCTATCTCACACCGTATCCTTACAAATCCGCGCAAACACCGCAAGTCGCTTTTCTCAGGTTCTTGGAATTTTTCACCCGTCGACACTGGAGTACCGAGCCAATATTTGTCAATTTCAACAACGAAATGACAAGTGAGTATATATAGAAAAAAATATTAAACTTCTTCTTCATCGTCTTTCGTAAAGTTATATATATCAAAATCTTTTTCTTCGATGTTTTCCCAATTCTAGGAGAAGAAATAGTCGCGGTAGAGAACTCGTTCAGAGCCGCGGGTGATACTCGACCTCCCGTGTTTATTTCAACCCCTTACGATCACGACCAATCGATTTGGTCGAAGAGAGCACCGACCACGTTGATCCTCAATCGTGTGGGCTCGCTCGCCGATCGCGCCCTGAAACTCATCGACGAACAATTGAACGACACTGCTGCGACAGTTTCGTTTCGCTGTTTATTCCGAGCTCCTATCACCGAGTACGATTGTCTCATACGTTTGCGCTCCTCTTCACTTCCCAGAAGATGGCAATTTCACGACCTGCCTGAAAAATATCCCGTCATCGAGATGCACAGACATGACGAGAATACTGCGAAAAAGATACCAGTCCTTGACTTTGATCCGGCCCAACGATATCTACGTGAACTGAGGGTGAGTCTGAATCGATACTTTTCTTCGAAAAACAATCCATGATGAAAGATAATCTTTGTTTGATTCTCCGACTACAGTACAAATCCGGTAAAATAATAAAGAATCTTTTTGAGTGTCTTTTCTTATTGAAACGAATATATTGTTATTTTTCACGCGTTCATCAATTTGCAATGTTAATTCCGAAACAACGGAATTAGTTGGCATTGCTCAAGAATTATCCACACCTACATGGACCAAATGTACAACATTTTATTTCCTTTATTTCAGGCTGGCTACGACGAGATCGCCTTGTTCTTTCACGACACGTACGGGGGTTCAGTGATTGGCGTTTTGCTCAAACCGGCGGCCCTTGAACCGCGAGACTTTAAGATCGCTAATTTGTCTTGTCGAAGATTAAACGACGCGGGTAAGTTGGTGCTCGACGTGGCCGCGATGATCGAGGGTTTTACAATTTTGGGCAAAGGTCTCGTCAAGTGTATTGATCTACAATCCAAGCGGCTCGAATTGAATTAACTGCGCTTCCCTTTTATCTGGATGCTTCTTGCCTCACCTGGGCGACGAAAAAACATGTAAAAGTAAAAGCGTACAATGCATATTTATCCTTGTTTGTTCTTTTTTTTACTCGATGACAGAGTGTAGTCTGTGCACGTGTGCATGCGTAGGTGTATATACAAGAGTAAGTTTTATCGAGGAAATAGTCCGTTCACCGCGTCTGACGGAATTCCGTCTCGAACGTATCATCATCAAAATAATATTCGTAAACAATGGAATAATCATCGATTAATACTATCGTAAAACGCGTAGATTGGAGCGCGAATTAAGATGCAAATTGAACAACAAAGGACACTCGAGAGGTCTATCGCTTCGAAGCGTTACAGTGTGTTGTACTTGTGTGTCGCAACAGGAGAGCGCTCGATACAAGATGAGGAAAAAGAGAGACAAAAAAATTATTGAAGCCAATGAAGCTCGGACGAATAATGGAAATACATTGCCGCGCGGATATATATA
>JAPYZI010002106.1:0-26025 GCA_030523105.1 Ophioninae sp. A BG-2022a | reverse complement strand
ATGCCCGAGTTTTTGCCGAAAGTGGACAATTAGACTGGGAAAATGCGAAAAACCTTCTGTAGGCTATTTTTCTGACGTTTTTTTTCGTTTGTTTTCCATGTTTGAACTCTCAAAAGGGTCTATTTGATCGGAAATTTTATGCTGATTACGAATATACTCGAGTTTTTGCTATTATATTATTTTTAATTAATATAAATGTCGATTTTGTCGTTTTTTGTAATGACTTATTTTATTATTTCGCTTCGTAAACCATTCTCAAATTAAGATGAAATTTAAAAAATGGCGGAGTAAATTTATAAAAGCTGTCAATCGAAATAACATCAATGCTTCTGCTATCAATGCAGCGTTGGGCCTCGTACAATGATAGTCTTACGATCGTATTATAGATCGAAGAATTCCTCGATAGCTTTCTGTTGACTCGCAGGCTGCAAGCGTGACCACGTATCATTTTTTTATCACTGGTATCCCCCTCGTCCTTTTCCACTTCGCTGTGATGACCGCGCGTGTACGCTTCCCCAAAGCTCCTTCTGACTTTTTCTACTAATATGTTGTCGAGGTCGGGACACTCGTCGTACCAGTTCGACCTTCCGATACTTGCTCGGTTTTATACTCAGAGTTCTCGGCTTGTTCTGGCTATTCTTCTGATTCCATCAATTGTTGTTTTTCTCGGTGTGTTCTTCATCGCCTGCGGCAAATTCGTGACGTTTCTCTCTCTCTCTCTCTCTCTTTCTCTCTCGTGGCAGTAATCAGTCATACCGGTCACGTGTCTTCAGTACCTGACCTTTTATTCCAAAGAAAACCAGATTCTCTCTGTTGTCCTCATTCTATTTCTTTTATATATTGTTTTTAATAGTCCGCGGAGTTTTTGATTTTTTTTTAAACATTCGTTTTATTTCCTAAATTATTATTATATTATAAATTTGTGAAATGATTGTTTACAAATGTATTAAATTAAATAAATAAAATTTCAAGGCGTTTAGCGATTTTCAAATATCCATCGAGCAATATCTTGACAATAAATATAAAGTTGAAACGTTTAGGTTGATGTGAAATCTTCTGTACAAACAAACCCAAACACAAACATATAAATATAGACAAACACACGTAACTGCGCGCGCGCATACACATACACGGCATTCTGTTTAGTACTGTCGACTGTATGTGGAGTATTTCCTGGAACACTAGAAATTCGTGCGAGTTACAGGAAGTCCGGAAAGCCCGAGCCTTCCCTTAACTTTCGTGTGCACTCAGGTAACTTTACGAGAGCGAGGGAGAAGGAAAAGCTCATTCCGTAACACCACAGCAGCTCACCATATAATATATCCCTGTAGGAGGCTTCACGATCCGAGTTCTCTTGCCCTCCCTTCGCCCGCATCGCTCGTCCTTTTTCTCTTTATACAGGGTGACCGGTTATTCGACCGATTACTTAAAAGGGATCATTCTATAGATCATTTCAATCGAAATAAGCTCCCAAGAAATAATCAAAAACTAAACTCTTCACTCTAAATATTCAATCGACGATTTTCTGAAAACTGACCAAAAAAGCTTGTCCGAAATTCGCATAATCTCTGAAATACAAAATCCTAATCAACATTTTTTAAATCACATTTCACAAAGTTTGATTACAGTAAAAGAAATACATGTAAATAAATTTAAATTAAATTACATTTTTTAAAAATCATTCAACCGCATTACAACATACCAATATTTTATTATATTGAAAAAAATGCATTCCAGATATTCATACCATCTGAGAACTGAAAGATCTTTCATTACTGCGACTATGCCTAATTCAGCCAAGCATTGTTTCTTTGACATAATCATTCATTGGTCCCCTTTCAGAAAAGTATCAATTGAATATTCAAAGTGGTGGATTACTCTTTGTTGGCTTGAGAAATTAAAAAAAACAATTTTAAACCCAGTAACTACTAAACTACGTTGACTCCTAATCGATAGAGATTGAGTTGATTAAAATGTGGCCTGTAGCGGACTCTTTGAAGGAATGGGTAGAAGCATCGGTCACCCCGTATACATCATCGTCTCTCTCTTTCTCTCTCTCTCTCTCTAACCCCCCACCCGTCTCTTTCCCTCCCTCTCCCTCCCGACCCCCTCTCTCTCTCTCTCTTCCTCTCATACTTCTGGGCGAATGCACCAGCACACGTAAGCACACTGAGACACACTCTCGTAGGGTACCACGCCGCCTCGTTTTCTTGCATACGCGATCGTCATACGCGCCTCGGGTATGTGAATTATTTTCTCCGTAGCTCGCATTCACACCGTCGGTCGTCGGATTCGTGTTCTCCCTCTCGGACGCTGTGTAATCACACGGGTCCCGGACGTTATACGGTGGAGGACGCGCTGGTAGGATACAACGAGGAGGAACATAGGAAGAGACGAAGGCAGTGCAGCAAAGATGAAAGATCCTCTAGATTTTAGGATGGCGCCGAGGGCATATCAGAAAAATTATACCGGCGCGAAGAGACGCCCGGTAAACCGTCGGGTTAAATATTAAAAGGTGGATGAATAAGTGCGGTATAGCGCTCGTATCTCAACGCTCGGGTTGCCACATCGCGCAACGGAGGTTGGAGACGTTCAGCGAGAGAGAGGGAGGGAGAGAGAGAGAGATAACGACGGCCAGGGGACAAAGAGGGAACGAGGAGGATACTGATGAGAATGTGCAAGAGCGAAAGAGAGAAAACGGCTTCCATGCATATTCATGCTTACCTGTGCCACACGAATATATCCGTGGCATAGCTTTTGCTCGTCGCGTTGTACACTCCAAAACCCCCAGTCCTGCTTTAAATATGAAGTATACCCTTTCGAATCCTCGAAACGTCCGGCCTGGTTACGAAAAACTCGAACTTTGCGAACGACCCAGACTTCTTCGTGGTTAATTTTTTTTTTTTTTTTTATTATGATCTTTTAGACCAAAAATATGATGATATTTGACATTTCAAATAAGCCTTGATTTTTTATATATTTTACTGGACGAATCTTTCATTTTTTTATTTGTTTGTATCATTTTCTACTTTTGTTTCACGTATATTTTATATATGTGGAATGAAACTTCGTTATCCAGTGGTATACATTTTTTCGAGTTCACGTCTGTTTTTTTTTTCTTTACACATGTGCTGTTAAATCCTCGTTTCACTGCACTTTTCGTTTTTCAGCAAAATGTTGCGATATTCGGAATTTTTGGTTTTCAAAAAGCTTGTGTTATTTATATGAATTTAAAAACTATGATATTCCCTTGAAGATGTTTCGAAATGTGCAGTGATATGTGGATTTTATAAGATCTCAATCATCTTTTATTTCATCACTTTTACTTCGTGTAAAAGTACTAAAAATTTCGAAAAGTTTGAAACACTGATTTCCAAGACGTCGTTCTTTGCTGCTTATCTCAACGCGACACTAATCCTGCTATATGTAGAATCTGATTCACTTTTGTAACTATAGAACAACCGATACGTAATACTCTCGTATCTCACTTGTTTGACGATTAAATTGAGCTTTCATAGTTAGTGTATGTTGAAGAACTCGTCATGACAAGATGATACTCATAGAATTACGGTTATTGCGACGTTACTTTTTATATTTAAGAATCGTATTACAAAAACCACAAATGACTTACTCGAATCCCGTCGTGTTTCTAATCCCTCAATTGTACTATGCAGAGACACAAAGATGCTTGCATATTTTTCTATTCGAATAAACTTGGTTTTGGAAAAAGTTTTGGGTTTCTAGAATTCACGATAGTGAATATTTAAGGATGGCCAATATATTAACCTTCCATCTGCTTTGTTCGATTAAAAAAAAAAGTATTTTCGACAGAAATGATATTTTTTGAGTTCTCACGAAACATTAACAAAACATTTTGTTCGCATAAAAGTAATATTCTTTTCGCAATAAAAAATTATCATCAAAGTAACGCCATTGAATTCCGCATTTTTCAGTAAATGATGTCAATGCTCGATGGCATAAAAAAAATAAAAATTGCCCTGTGGGTCCATATTTTTGGGTTCGTTGAAACCTACTCTGAATCTCGTTTGAGCTCATCGCCTCAGATTTTTCACATAACCTCAAATCACTCTATAATTATAGAGTGAGTTCAGGTTATGGTAAAAAAGTAATGCGTTGGCGTTAAATGGACTTCAGATTCGATTTCAGCGATCCAAAAACATAAAATAAACATGATCGAAACCAAGGTCAGAACGTATCTTTTGTGGCTGGGCAATTAATATTTTTCTTCTCGGTTTAACATCGTGCTCCGGAATTTTATTGTTTGTATCGAAGAAGAGATCTTGAAGAGTCGAAGAAGAGAATCGAAATATTAATCCGAGGAATTTGTGTCCGTGAGTCCCGCGTTAGCATTTTCTGTACGCTCCATGGTGGTGAAGCGAAATGATGATGCGAGAGGAAATTGATTCGTGGTTCTCGAAATGAATTAATCAATTTGGTTCCTTCGAGTACGAGCGAGACAGGCCATCTCTCGTCTTGAATGATGTTGCTGTCCCGGCGGCGCCGGAACGAAAAAGGACGAGTGATTGTGAGGTCTAATTAAATACGTTTCTCTGATCCTTCGATCATGCGCTCACGATCGACAATTCGATTGTACGACTATGGTGACTATGGCTGACAAAGAGAATATCATTGAGGTGATGAGCTATGTTGAATCACAGAAATTGAAACGGTAATATAACGGCTCCGTTTCATAATCATTATTACGTTCATAATTGTAATTTGTGATCAATTGGTTGTAATTAAATCTCGAAATTACAAGTTAAAAAAAAAATCAATTTATTCGTTGATTATTAACTATTAATTCCAAATTGCCATCCCATAAAAATGTATTTTTTATAATCAAATAATTATAAGCAATTCATTAATTACCAGCAATCAAATTATCGCGAAGAAAGTATTTTTTACAAGCAATTAATTAATTTCTAACTATTAATTAATCACCCAAATATATCTATAAAAAACAAATATAATTCCTTTCAATGATTATCACATTATAATTACAAAATATTATATTTATATTCTTAATTTGTAATTTTGAAATGAAGTTATTTTTTTGCAATCAAATCTTACGTCACACCACACCCACATCCAACGTTGTCTTAAAATGTTGCGAACAATATCGCTCTGTCAGCTTTGCTCAGAAATGTTTTTTATTCATTCAGACCTCTATCGATACATTTAAACATCTTTATTTTTACGGTCTTTGCACCCTGAAGAATATCAATTATTCTAGGTGACTGAAAATTGCTGAATCAATGGTTCTAAAACTGGACGGCTCAAACTTCGTAACTCTTCTGCATGAATGCACAGACTCGAACGTAATAAAAGGTCTATCCACCTCGTATGGTTATATCTTGAGAACAAGTACATGAATTGTGACCACCGTGTTTTCTACTATTTCTAGCTTCGTTCTTACAACGGTTATACCCAGGCTATTTATTTATATCCTCGCGTGGTCATCGATATACCTGTTTTTCTTTGCTCGTCATATAGACACGTACAAGAACACAACCATATACAAATGTAAACAACGCTTCGATAAATACGAAAGCAATCAAAATTCACATTTCAACGTGTTACGTGTTGTAAGAACAATTATATTTTTCTTAATATTCGATGTACAATTTATGGAGAAATTTTGAAGGTACGTCATAAATGCCAAAATGTACATGCATCTTAAAAACAAAAAACATTTTTCCGCTGAAAAATGTTGATAAAAAATAATTAAATTCAAACAGTCAATTAATTTCATTGAAATTTCACTGCAGAAAATATTTAATAAGAATATTATAATATATATTGAAAAATAAAACAATAAACAAATTTCCGAGAAAATAGTTCAAGTTTTATTTAACTGATTCTACTTTTCTCGATCGAAATTTCATGATCCAAAGAAAATTTCTTTTTTGTGAACAAAATTATGAAAATTAAAATCACACGTAAAGTTATTTTATTAAATGAATAACCTAACCGAGAAAGCTACAAAGAGCTAAATCGATACAATTATTTTTCGAAAATCATAGCCATGGTTGGGAGAAGGACGAGATTGAAATTTTGAAAGAGGCTGTTAGGTGAAATAATACATTTTTTGCTCACACTTAGTCATCTATTTCAAGCTTGTAAAGGATAGCAGTAGCGGTTGGTGCAGCTTCTGAAATACTCATTTGCTGCTGTCGGCGAGGCATTCTAGCCTCGGGGGAGTTTTCTTGCACGCGGCGGTTCGCTATCACGATGCGGACATGGTCTTCTCTGGGAGGGTATTCGTGGGCATTTGCCAACTATGTACCCCCATGGCTACGTATATTTGCAATAGTGCCCGGCAACCTTCATTGAAGGGGCAAGTGGAAATATGTGCAGTGAGTTGCGCCCTGTTTTCTCCACTGGGAATTTCTCAAGCTACTTATCAAATAATCTAATCATAGGTATTGTTGTTGCTTTGATTAAACTCGCAGATATCATTATTATTTTTTAGCGGTCACCGTTGTGTTAAATTATAATCATTATTATTTTTCAAAGGTCATCATTACTTTTTGAAGGTCATCATGATGTTTTAGAGTTATAAAAATTCTAAAATAGAGGAAAATTTTCATTTGTTAATTTGGGAACGTTAAACTTCATAAGAATATAAACAGAAATGAATTTTTGGAAATGTGAAAGTTAGTGAATTCGATGAGATCGACAAGATGAATAAATAATAATTAAAGCTTTATGAGTCTATGGGGCACAAATCCAATACTGCTTTCAAGGAAATTGAAGACTTTTTACCAAAGAAATCTTCTTCATATTTTTAGACGAAATGGCTTTGATATTTTTTGGCGTATTCCCACTCATATTGTAACCAAAAAAATCGTGCTGGCGATTTCTCGTGCTTTTAAGGCTAAGTGAAAAAAAATGTCTGATAAGGGACTCGAGGAGGATATGCTCTACCTCAGTCGGTAGGATTCTGATACTTGATCCCCTTTCTTGGGCGCGTGAATCCGTAGCGAGTTCGTCTCGCTCACTGATCAACTAATCGTCCCTCAAGGATAATCGCCAACGAAGCGGCACTTGCCACTGCCTGCTTTATGCGTCGTCTGCTTTGGCCTTTTATTGAATTACTTTTTTACGTCACAGCACTTTATCTTGCTTTTACTTAGATTATCACTTTTTTTTGTATATTCCCTGTTATTATTTTTGACAAATGTTTATTTTACGGTTCGACAACAGTTGGATATTGGGAAGTTTCTTTTTCCAAATTGACAGAGCTTTGTTCAACTGCCATTTTTTATATTCGATTCTAATGCAATCCTTAGTTTTTGTGAATACAGTATAGTATAAATAACGGCAGCTGAAAATTATTTCTTTAGCTATTTGTTATTTGAATTTATTATAAACTTTTCATAAATATTTTTCATATTTTTATCAACACATATTTCATTTTACTTTATGCTAAAAACGAGAACTAAAGTAAATTTCAATCTACATTAGTATACATTTATTTAGAATAGACATTTCTATGATTTCATTAATGGATTGACTTTTCTATACCAAATTTGAGTTTTTATTTTATTTTCCATCGATCATCCATTATTTTACTGTTGCCAATAAACCTAGAAAAGTCAAAGTTGCTCGAATCCCAATTATTAACCGGGTCCAAAAAATACTACCAGAAAATTCCCAATTTTTTTTCATCATTTGTACTTTGAACCTTTCGAAACTACGACATTTTTCAACATATTCCATCATCAATGTTCGAACCCCTCGCCGTCCGTTGTCGACTTGATAGTTCGTTCGAAGTGAAATATCAAAAGATTTTCTGAACGGTCATCATTTTTTTCCACGAAGGGTTACTTAACGCCATTCCTTTCGAATTGCGGATACTTACGTTTCTTCCATAGAGGAAGAACGGGCGATAGTAGCTCTGAAACATAGGAGCACAGAGTGACTAATAGGTGCACTCCACGTACCGCTAGAGGGCCAATCTTCCACAAAGCGGAACGAACCCCGCAGCTGTTGCGCTGCACGTTCCCTCTCAGCGTGCCGTGAAAGGTTATGTATCCCTCAAACTCTCTCCCTCCCGCCATCCTCCTCTCCCCTCTCGCTCTCGCACTTGAGAATGAGAGGTTATAAGGTATTTCTAGAAATTACGACCATACCTCTCGAACGTTAGTGAGCAGTACGATTAGTGAGATGGTGAGAGTTCTTTCGGTCTTCATCCATGATCATAACGTATGAGCTCGTATAGGATATTTCATGCCGAATCGCGATGACTCGAGTTACCTCTAATGGCCGCTAAGTGCCAAATAAAAATTCGCGGAGGTCAACCATATTTTTGTGTATCACGTGAAGTAGGGACGACCAACACTGGTGACTGGATCCGCGGGATTCTCCTCCGATGGTACTTCCATTTGTGTGACGTTGAGTAGATTCTTCTTTACATGTCCTTGAATAACTTGCTCCAGTTGCAGTTTTAAAATTACGTTTCGACTACTTTTTTTGACTTTAAACAATATAACAATGTCACCATGGTGTTGGCAGCGGGAGTATATCGTGACTGACTAATGTTTACCGCTTTACACGGTGAGGTTATGTCGAAGGTCAACATAACCTCACAAATTGTAGAGATCAGGTTTCTCAGCGGAGCTTTATTTTTCAATAAAAAATCAAGAATTGATTTCTGTGGATTTTATAGATGCAGAAATTGGTGCTTTTGATTAAACTACAAAAATGTTTTATCCTTGTGAAACGGGGGTTAAAAAATAACGACTATTTCTCTGGCAACCACAAGTCACGCGGTACATCTTCTACATGTCCTTAAAATAATCGTTTCGCTTCGATTTCTTCCCGTGTAAATAAAAAACAAACCAAAAAAGAAGAAACGAAAGAAAAGCGATCAATTAACGTAGAATTCGTCGTACGTGCGGTTCGCACTCGACGGTCAGATGTGTACGCTTCTTTATCTTAGAGTTGCCAGAACATCTGGACGATCACCGAGCTTGTCCTTTACGGGACGTTTCCCAAGGAAAATAAAGGGGAGAAGTAGCACGCGAAGAGTACCGACTTGTCCATATAATAGTCATTACCAAGCGTCGGCAAAAAACTGAAAAACGCATTTCATCGCTCTTGCACTGTACATCGCAACCGAAGCCGCACCAATGAGAGGAAAAACGCGAGACCAAAGAAAAGCCGTTACCGGAGGTGATTCGAGCGAGACGTATAATGACCAGCGCTCGCTCTATCAACATGTTAAAGTATGCTGAGACTGTACTTCTTTTTTCTTTTTTATTCCGAGACAAGGCGCTGTCTATTGAAATTCTTGGGAATTAAGTTTTCAGGCCAATAAAAAATGTACGGTACCACTTTTGCTCGCGAAGAAACTACGGACTATGGGAATTCAGGCGATTTATGAAACGACCATTCAGAAAGAAAAACGATTATTGATGAGGGTTTCTTAAATGTAATTACAGAAAAAAATCGCCATTTCTATTTCAGCATCCGTTGGGGGACAAAGGTATTCATTTTTTAAATTCCATTTTTATTCACTCGTTCTCTTGTCTATCCGTTTTGTTTGTTTGTCCGTTCGATAAAAATATCGCAATCGACTTTTTTAAAAACTAATTTTTTGATGAACCGGAGACTTGAAACTTCGAACATAGCTCAGGAATGGATTATGAACAAGCAAACGAACAGACGGACAAAACACAAAATGTATTTTGAAATGAATGTGACAAATTATTATTATTATTATTATTCCAATATTTTTAATACACGGTTGTCAAAAATACGAAGCTATCGTGTTACCGTAGATTTATTTTCATACGACCTTCATTTATGGCCAAGAACTTTTCAAACCTTTCTTAAGACCAAGAACTTTTGAAACATCTTTCGTACATCGATCATGGACGCAATTGCGTTAACAATTACGATTTTTTTATAGGAAGACACATAATTTTTTTTCTGTTTTTTTTTTTTTCATCGACACATCCTAGAACGAAGCTGACGATTTTTCATTGAATCGTCACGTAAATTTGATCTATCGTAGGTTGAGTAAACTCAATTGAAGAGCACGACGACAGTCTAGACGTCCTCGATGTAGACCCACCTATGATATAGATGTATAGTACCCAGCCAAGAATCAATACTTGATTTACGCTGAAGGGCGACTCATTTCTATCAAGTATAAACGTATTACTTATCGCAGTACGTACCGATAGGGTAGGGCGAGTCAGCCATCGCCCTATCCCTTGCGAATCTTCCATACACCGTTTCGTACATCCTCCAGAAAAAAAACCGTCCCCTCCATCGCGTATTTTTGTTGTTATCCCTCGATAACGAATCGACTTTTATTCCGCTGGTCCTTCCGATTCCTTTTCCACTCGCACTTTTCTCGCACAAAGATTCTCGTCTAACACGTCGATCGGGTATAAACTCGCTCATGGATATCCAATGATGTTTCTCGTGTACCTTGAATTTCATTTCCCGAACAACAAGAAAAATAAAGCAACTTCACATATTTCTAGACCTTTTTACAAGTACAGACGGACTGACTTCATATTGGATTAGAGCCAATATATTCGTTCAAACTGGTAAGGTATTTCACGAGAGGCAGAGTGATCACATATCTCTTTGCATTTGAACAGCCACGTGGAGAGAGAATACACTGGATATTTATATACGATTTTACTCTGGGCTTGCGTATACAGGGTGACCGGAGAAATTAAATACACAATTCAAATTTCAAATGCTGTACGACATTGTGAGATATC
Organism: Ophioninae sp. A BG-2022a; assembly: GCA_030523105.1. Classification (NCBI taxonomy): domain Eukaryota; kingdom Metazoa; phylum Arthropoda; class Insecta; order Hymenoptera; family Ichneumonidae; species Ophioninae sp. A BG-2022a. The sequence continues at coordinate 15,259 of JAPYZI010002106.1, read as the reverse complement.
CAAATTACCCCTACTTATTAGCACCGTTCAAAATATTGTTTTTTTAGACCTCAACTTTTCCAACTACTTCGATCAACCGACAATTTTGTACTTTTGATTTTCAATGACGCTTCATCAGCTCCAGGAAATCCATTATTTTTCCGGAGGTACTTTATACCGTTGCTATTAATCATCACCCAATAAGGATATCAACGATTGTCCGTAGTTAAAGAACAAAAATCAAAACCGAAGTCGGAAAAAAATTAGAAAAAAAAGATCTCTAAAATATACTACTCCCTAAATTACTGTACATGGTTGAACATACGTAGGTAAGAGATTGGATATTACTGAATACAAGGTATTTAATTTTACGTTGGATGTCGGTTCTCAGGCCACCCTGTATATATATATACATATACAGGGATATATGTATATGTCTATATGTAATATTTGTACAAACCCAATGAACTGTGGAAGATATTGGGTCCACGTTTGCCTCCCAACCCAACGTACACCTAACATAATACACCACACCGATATCGAATATCCACAAGGTTTTTCGTGCTCTCACCGCCACATATCAATTTTATTTGCTTCCCATCCGCATGGAAAAATAGTCGCCACTGCACCGAATTATTAAGGATGCAGTATCCTGTTGATTTATGTCTTATACCCTGATAAGATTTTTCGTACCTGATTAAGCATCTTAATATAAACGTATGGGGAGCGGATGTAGAAAATCAAAAATAGAGATACTCTACCAACTGTACGGATTGGTCGATCTATATATATTCACATTTCTGCATATTTCGTTTTCATTGACTATTCATGAAATTTCAGACCTGCTCCGTAATAGACCTTTTTTTTTGAGAGCTCAAAATTATTAGGAGTTAAAAGACTGAGTACGAAGGCTTGAAGTATGATTATTTTCAAAAGAAATATTTAAATAATATAAAATAAGTAATATAAAAATATAATACAACGGTAATATAAAATAATATTTTAATCGTTTGAATAATATAAAATAAGTATAATAAGATTCTACTTAAAATAAGTATGAACTCGTGCTCGTTTTAAGGGCTGACGTATTATCTGATGTTCGGAAAAGAGGTTTTTTTTTGGATATTGGGTTCTAAAAAAGATTTTTTTTCATATTAGTGCTGAAAAAGAATCGCGCGTTGCAAATCTGATTCGTCGTACTCACATTTCGTCACAGTTTCGCCAATATAAAATTCAGGAATCCGTTAATTAGGACGCGCACGCTATCCTGCGCGCACCGCAAGACATTATTTCACTTCCAAACGCAAAGTCTAATTCATTGCGTCCTGTCCTTGTGAAATTTGTGCGAGCACGACTGGGGCGATAAAAGTTGGCAGTTTGGTCTTTGAAACGAAAAAATGATCCCCCGGCAGATCCTCCCCCACCTCTTCCGCGGAAACAACATCAGGAGATATCACGAAAAATGAACAATCCCGCTGACTACTTCGCATCATTTTAATACCGCAATCAACGGCAACGTGGAACAATTTCCGCCGCGTTACGCTGATTGCATCCGGTCTTTGGCGATGCGCTTGGATTTCAAGCGCTGCCGTGTACATCCTTCAACGAACCGAGGGCAAAAGGGCCCGACCGTTGAGAATTTTGAAGAAGTTTAAGTTTACCTCGTTCCGATTGTTTTTCACACGCACGTTTATCAGCGCTGTCACAGGACATGAATAATATTTCGATCTTTCCTTCTCGCTTACAATATGTGTATAGAAATAAATAATTGTTTTACAAAGAGACAACAATTACGATTTACCTTTTATCTATATTTCATTATTTTCCATTAGTCTTTTTTCGTATAATCGCACCGCAACCAACATTCTCACGTATTTTAAAACTGATGAAAAATAATTAGAAGCGTGTTAATTAGGTGTTAGGTTTATACTCTGTAATTCCCTAGCAGCAATGGCACACGGTGGTGACATTACGAAGAAAAAAAAAGTTTGCACACGAAGGTGCCAAAGGTGGGCCATTGAATCCAGCTGTTCTTTCAATACCTGTATGCAAGAAGGTGACGTAAACTGTATACGTAACCGGTTACGCACGTAGGGTTCCAGTTACGCCTTTTCGCCCTTGACCCACCCTTCGCTGCCCTGGAGGCTCCAACTATACTTCTTGACCATTTCGTACACAATGGAATTAACATGATTATTACATGACAGAGGACACACTCCGTATGTGCCTAGCCCACAGGCGATGAATGTGGAAATTCGAGAAATAGAAGTTCCGTCTGCCACTTAACTATTCACTTATTGTTTGCTCGGTAGGGTAACCAAACGACGTATAAAGCTATCATCAACGTGTCCAGTTAGCCTGCTATTCCTATTTCCGCCTGGGGTATTCCCTATCCGCTTTTTTCTTTCTTCCAACATCTGAATCGATAACCCTATGAATTTCATCCCCATAAGCCAGTCAAATGAATCCTTTCGGGGAACGGACTTTTCCGTTGGACGCTTCAAAGCCTGCCCGAATAATACAAAATCTAGACGCGATTTTCTGTGGACACATGGCGCTCGTTCCGGCGGTTGGTTAAAACCCTCAGGGCATCGTATCAATTTTAACGCTCTTGAGAAACGTCCATTCTGGGATTTTTTTTCCCCGTGAAACCTAATACATATATCGACATATATATATATATTGAAACATTTTTTAAATCTCTCTTTATTCACTTTGTACAATTCTTATAAACGAAAGGGTTAGGCAAACTTTTGAAAAACATATTTTTTTGTGAATTTTCTTCATGAAACCCCGTTTAGATATTGATATGATTTTTTTAAATATTAAACCCAAAGAAACACGTTTTTAATATATGTAAAAATTATTTATGAAATTTGAATTCACACCTGAAAAAAAAATATCGATTTTCCAAAGCGGCCAAACTGGTACGAATTCTTGAAGGCTGCTGTGACGACCTAGCGTTAGGAAATCGAGGTCCACTGCAGTTCTGCAACAAAAAGGGAGAATCGATATCTATGTCCGAAATTGATCGCAGTCCTCAATTGCGCCATTTTTATTTTTGGTACACGTGTTTTCGATAAATGTCTGAGCTTCGAGGGAGATCGGACTTTGATACACTCCTCGTACAATATCCCAGGTTTCTTCCTCTCAATTTATTTTATCGACGAAGAGTCCGCGCGAATATCATTGTTTGGAGGTCTTGCCATTACTGATATCGGCTTTACACACCCTTGCCAATTCTGGGAACAATGCGCTCGCGAAAGTGAAGGCTTAATTGGCTACGTATATATATATTAATTAAAGTCCGTCGCTGGCTGAACCAGATAATTCGGTGTACCGTGGGCATCAATGACCATCAGTACGTAAGGATTCTCCGTGAGCCTCGAAAACCCAATCAGAAACCCCAAACCAACGATTCGAGGTGTATCCGTATCGCAACTTTTTGGACGGACCTTCGCATCAGGAAAGCCCGTCAAAGTTGGTCGTCCCTTAACCCCTTAAACGGCCTTTTTTTCCAGCGTTATTCTGGGTGACTGAACGAGAGAGCCTGGTCTGGGTTCCATAATATGCATCATATCGTCGACCTTTATTTGATGGGAAAGGGTGAAGGAAGGGCGAGAGGCCGGTGGTGGGGGCAGGGAATTAAATTTCGATAATGGAACAGGCCCCGGAAATCTCTGAGGTACCATCGCACAGAGGCTACTCCATAAACGCGACCTCGCCCTCTTCCATTCTCTACTTCACTCCCTTGCCCCCCTCAATCTCAGCCTTCCCACGCGCATTAATTAACATTGATTGATTTTAACGTTCGGCATCTTCGCCTAGTCCAATGAGTGGGAGACTCTACTGAAATGACAAAGCACCCCTTTCGTTTTTCCTCCTTTATCGAAGAAGATAAGGGCTCCTTTCGATTATTAGTTCGTCGAAGATTTTTACCGAATTTTCCGACCTCCTTCGAGAGGTTTCTTGATTGATACTTCGCCAACGTTGTCGGCCCTTTCGCTTCTCGCCTAATAGGTCCGCCAGGCTCGCGGATGTGGACGAAAACGAGTTTATTGGTTCTGGTACGTGGCCCACACGAATTATTTATTCTTAAGACCTCGGTACATTATTCAAAGACTCGCTGTCAATGTGGTTTTCCTGTTGACTCGTAAGGGGTGTACTCAATTTTCGAGATATCGGTTAATGTAAAAATTTATTAGTTTCGTGAATGATTGATTATTTAATTAAGATGTTGAATAAGAATTATTAGAATTATTTTTTTAATTAAAATTATAAGAATTATAATTATAAGAATTATAGAATTCGAGTTATAAGAATTATTCAATTTTCTGATACCAATGTATATGAGAATTAATTTTGTAATATGAATTTATATAATATTTGATACGAGAATCGATTAATTCACTAATTCAACGATTCCCGTTGGCTCGACTTACTTATCGTGAATGTAACTATAATTAACGAAAAGTTGGATACGAGATTTCTTTTTTCAGGTTTAGGTTCGCCAGAATATACTACTATAATATGAAACCTTGCCATTTTTGTTTGTTCCATATTTAAGGAATTTTCATCGACTCGTGTATGTTAGAGTTAAGATGATGGGAAAGCATTGAGTTCGTTGCGACAATATTCCGTTTACCGGAGACACTCAATACCTAAGGGACACGTCGTTTTCAACTGCTTTTAGCAGCGACTCTACCTCATCCACCAGGACTGAAATATTTTAGTGGAAAAAAGGATGAGACAGGACGAATGAGATCGCGCGTGTGTTTGTAGGAGAGAGAGAGAGAGAGGAAGAGAGACAGACAGAAAGAGAGAGAGGGAGAGCGAGAGAGAAAGAGCTCGCGCTAACAAGGCGATCTTAAAGCAGAAAAGCGTTTCCCCAATCATCAGTTAACATCTTTGTCTCCTACTTCTCAGACGGGCTTGTGAATATATTCATGAGAAAGAGGGAGAGTGAGGGGATCGGTATAGAGCGCGGGAGAGAGATTGACTTTCACCCGGAGAAAGAGAGTTGAACGAAGATTACCGAAAAGACGAGGGTAGAAAGCGCGAGAGGGAATTCGAGAGCAGCCACCGTTCGTTATCGACCGTCTCGTGGAATCCGTCTCATTCGTCAACCTCTCTTTCTCTCTTCATCTCTCCCCTCCTCCACCTCCCTATCTCTCTTTCTCTCTTGCTCTCTCTCGTGTGTCACCGTCAAATAGTTATAGCAGAGATTTTTAATTGGATCATTATCGTTTTGATTAGTCGACAATAGTCAATCGTGAATGTTGGCTTTGCTCCCCAATCCATTTCGGAGGCTATATTGCTTTTTCAATTTCTTTAGGTTCAGTACTCTTTTGGGTTTTCACCTAATTGCCATGTCCAATTGAAAACTTTTATATAAATGTCTGCTCGCATTTTTCTGATCTAACATAACCTAATATGAGCAACTTCTTTGATCTAGCCTGACCTAACTTGATCAACTTCTTTAATCAAACCTAACTTGCCAAGATCACAGGGAAGCTGAAAAATTCCTGCCTGTAAAAACAGTCACCGCTCCGAGCATTGGCCCAACACGAGTCCTATTTAATTAAATTCAATATTTACGGAATTATTTAATTCAACATTATTTAATTTATATAATTGTTCGAATATTAAATTCTATATTGTATTTCGGAGTACTGGAAATTGTTAACGGAATTATTGCGATACACTGACTCGTTGATACATGTTTCATGCTCGCAACGAATATTTCATAGAACGCGATGACAAATCGATGACGGCAGCTCCAAATTCCAATATTCCGGAAACAAATACGCGATGGGTTTCGTCGCGATTGTAGCTTATCTCGTGTATCTTGAAGCATCGATAAACGAGACAGTGGATTGAGGTAGAATACAAATATAGACCAAGAATTATCATTTGTGATATCCTCCGAGAGATATCATTCGAAAATCGCTTCGTCAACTAGAGGGACTCATTTTCTATAAATAAATTTGACTGCATATGGTATGACAAGGAAATGACATATTCACTAGAGCAATCCAACAGTTGACTATTTTTTTCGTATTTCTTTATTCTGTACTTGCATGTCATAATCCTTTTACAAAAATAGTTAAAAATAGTCAAACTAGAAGGAACGATCAAAATTCGTTTCAAAATCCAAGAGTAATAAATAACATTGAAAAACTTGGTGTTGCTTTGATAGAAAAATATTATTGATAACGAGGAGAAACGAAAAACTGCAAAATTAATACAAGAATATTCAAATTCTTTTCGTATTGTATAAAAAAAACTGAATAAATTTCAACCCAAACAAACCCAAACCATTTTTATTGTCTGTAAAGACTATAAAAATAAAGCCTTCCCACTTTGCGTTGACTTAACGAAACGCTCATAGGCTAAGCTAGCGATGAGTAGCGGCCGTTAACGCAATGATAAGATTAAAATTTATCGGTTTCCAATGTGTATATCGTTGCGCGTGGACCATCCGCGTTAACTCGTCCCCAAAAGTGGTCGAGCATTTATGAGAAGCGCGTCACGGCGCCGCCTCTGAGATAGGACTGGCTGCTCGGCCTTATTGACTTTCCGTGCCCGGGTCAATGTTGGCGAATGGTCGTTCGACGATTATCTTTCCCGCATGCCGACCTTCTCGAAACTTTCACTATAGATAACACGACGTTATTTTTTTTTGTTTGTATTGGTTTCGAGGATACGTCTCTCAGGACATGCCCGTGCGTCTAGAAGAGTAAACACACCTATCGGCGTGACTGATCGTCATTGAACGACGTTCGTTGTCCATTTTCGAAACTATTCTCAGAACAGACCAACCGAGAGAAGAGAAACGACGCGACAACTCTCGTTTGTTTATTTTTTTTTGTTTACAAAAATCACAAACGAATCGTGTAAACACGTTCGGGAAGAAATTTTTGGCGGAACAGTATGTAAGGCCTAGGGTCATCGTGGAAATGTCCAGTTGTTGGCTCACTCCTATAATTTGCATATGCAAATAAAAAGATCCTCTATTTCGAATGCAAGTGGTCACACAACTGTTTGGATTATTTTCGATGTGCGAAATTTTCGATGTTTTTCTCGGCTCGTTTTTTACACCAGTGTGTTAGTTAATTTTCGTATATGTTCAATTAATTTTATATTTACAACGTTTTCGAATTTTCCCGTAGCGAAATTGATTTTTAATATCATAAATTAATACACTGTCGTAACACGTTGTCGTTTTTGATTGTTTGGCAACAAAAATGGCACAGGAGCCTAATATTGCTTTGGTAAGGTTTAATATTAATTTAAAGATGGTAATTGTTTTTCCATTTTTAAATCAAAGTGTTTGATATGTGGTGGCTCCTCCTACTATCGAAATTTGTGAAGCGCAATGTTTTTGGTAATAAGCTCGCGATGAGCCTGAAGCATTTCTACGCGTTTGGTTACCAATTACATTACACACGGTCGACACTTCGGGATATGAAAGCCCTGTATTTATTTAACCCTACATAATAGTAGATTCTGCGAATACGTATGAGCTGATACCGGATGACTGTCATTCACTGTTCCATGGCATACCTACCTATTTTAACCGTGCGCAATTGTACTGTATGTCATGGTGCGGATTTTATGTGCGCTGAATGCATATACGTATCGGGATAATCACAAGGCAAATTTAATGGGCGCACGAGGTGAGAGTTTATGGGTCGACGGCATGCAACGGATTCGATTTTTTTTCCACCTTCTTCTCGGCAGTTAATCTGGGACTCGGCTCATATTTTTTTTCGCCCACTGGTTCCTCTCCGCGCGTTGAAAATCTAATACGTATTATATTCGCGATAGCTACAATACTTGACGTTGCACGGGTGTGGATTTTGGGTAAGGTGAGTAACCGTTGAAGGTTCCAGGAAATTACGAATTTTTTTCGATAATCCTGAAGCTTTTTATAAAGGCCTGAAACGTTCTAAAACATTCTACGACTTAATAGGCAATGCTGAAAATTACTTAAAAAATTCAGACAGTTTTTAGACTATTTTAGAACGTTCGAGAAAAATCGGAAACTTGCTGAAAATACTGGAGCTTTTTAGTAAATCCTGAAAGTGTCTAGGCAATTCTAGAAGGCTTAAGAAAATTTCTAATACTTTCTAGAATATTGTCAAAATTTTGAAAAAACCCTGAAACCTTTCAGAAAATCCAAAAGTTTTTTGGAAAATTCTGAAGATTACGAGAAAATTTTGAATTTTGAATACAAAGTTCTGACACTTTTCCAGGAATTCTGGGGTACACTCGCATACAAATATTCAGGGTTTAGTGGATAGCCAAGAAAGTCTTGGCTGAACGAGGAGCGAAAATACTTTCGTTTTGTTCGAACAATGGAAACTGAGCAAGCTCTTTAACACAGTGGGAATCGAAGTTGGTGGAGTTGAAAGATCGGCTCTCGCGTCAATCTCAATCTGACGTACCACCACGAAATCTTTTCAAACATTTGCGGTAGATCAACAAACCCAAACGATCCAGCTTGCGAGGAACTCTGCGAAAAGTGATTAGAAAGTGATTAGGGATGATGATGATGATCAGCAGTGATAAATTTTATGAAGGCGATCGTAAAGTCGATTTCAAAGTTGCTTTCCGCGTTACCCTAACTGATCATAATTCCTACAGCCTGGAATGCCCGGATAAAACTAGCCAGTTAGCTGTACCAATGTATTCATATTCTACAGCATAAATCGGGCAGTTTTTGCGAAAAACCTGATTGCCCAGTCAGCAACTGGACTGTCCAATTCGCATCGTTATTGCTCTGTGATTGTTTAATTTCAGTCTCTTTCCCCTTGTTACGTTTATGACTGCTCGTTTGCGAGTGGTACTTCGGCCATTTATTTTTCTAGAGTTTTATCAGCATCATTTGCGTTTCAGCCGTCAGAAACGAAAAGTTATCCACTACGAGGTGGTATAGACTTTTTCTATCTTTTCGATTGTTCTTTGATGGTCGAAAACGAAGAAGACCGAAAACGAGCTCACCAATGGAAATTGCATCAACACTTTTTGTTCGTGTTCTTTGATTTTTTTGCATACCCCATTTCCTGGCGTATTTCGTGACTGGTAACAAAGACTTGCGTGTCTTTTTTTCCTCTGGGTCGTCTTATTATCTTGTCCCTCGTATCTCTTCGCTGCTAATTTGACTTTTGTAACAACCGGAATTCGCGTAAGTGAATACAGGAAAACGTCACGACCCGGCTGAACGTTACGACGAATCAGTGTCGACTTCGATGTACTTTTTACGAGGCATAACATATGTAAACTGCATTACTTCACACACGAGGCTGCACATCGGTCGAATTAATTCTGACGTTCACCATAATCCGAAGCTCAAAAATTTAAGGCCTCGTACACGCGATTGCGTGAATTCTTTTGGATGTATTTAAAAATGCAAAAAAAACGTGACCTATGCATCGTCACGTTGTTTTTTTTTTCATTTTTTTCATTTTGATATTTTCAATCTTACGAGAATATAAAAAATTGTCATTTGTTAAATATGTAAAAATACTTGGAACTGTATACCTTAGTAATATAGCCTAATTCATAGATATTCAACAAGATTATTTATAACTGTTTCAATTATTAATATTTTTTAATGAAAGTTGATACACCACTTTGTTCATATATTTATTCACGAAACAATATTCGTACGATTATTTAATAATCTAACTCGATCTTCCAAAATTATTTTTTCATTAACTATCTTTCTATTGTCTCATTTAATATTTAACATTATTCTGCTACATAACTGATTTAATTAAAACCTTCCCACTTTTAGGTTGTAAATATAGCTTGAACCCTTAAATTCGTCGCTTCTGTTATTCGTCTTCTCCCTCATTCGTTCTCTGCCACTCCCTCCCTCTTCCCTAGCTTTTTTCAACAAACGCTATATTTTGGGATTTTCGGTACGAACATGAACGTTGCATATATCGCGATCTAGGTGTTAGAAGGTTATAGATCTCTTTTAGCGTCCCGTAATACACACATAACTTGGCACTGACGTTATTCGATCTCCATGCAGCAATATCCGGTTTGGAAAACCGAACACCAGTTCCACCATGATTGTTTCGGAGTGGCGATTGCTAAAGGGGTGAGGGTGGTAAAACGAAACAGGAATATATGTTACGGGAGAACGTTTCGTGAGCTCTGGCAAGTAAACAGAACGATTGACTGTACGTGAAAAATATATCATACCTGCAACTCGAAAAATATGTTTTCGAGTAGAATTCGAATGACGAGGAGTCCCAGGCATCATTGTCGTTTTACGACAAAAACAGTAAAAATCGCTGTTTTTTTTTAATACAGCAGCTGCCTGAAAAGTACGAATATATACTTGCTTTACATCATGATAAAATATATGGAAAATTCGACTTCAACGATTTTCGTTGTTTTTTTTAACAATGCACCAACCGAAGTGCATAAATGTTAAAAAAAAAAGATCGACCGTCGACGGAAGCTGAAAAGAAAAAATGCCCAACCGAGAGTTCATCATTAAAGAGGAGCCCGCTTGTTCGAGAAAATTAAATACCCAGACGTGGACACAACAGGGCATCTTGTTCCTTCAAAAACACAAGAACCGTCGATGGAGGAAGTTAATAGAGACCAGGGCGGACACGAGGGAGTCTAGGTGGAAAAACTCTTTACCTTGCACACGAAGCTATACCCCGGACGCGCATCATCTCCGTAAAGTTTCAACTTTCATGATTGGTCGGAGAAAACTTTCGACCTCGAGTCTACAGAGGGCACGTTGAAATATCAACCACCTACTGACACTTTATACACCCTATTCTTCGTAGCAGTCTAGAAACTTTGATGGTAATAGAAAATCAAAGTAATATTTGGGTTCACTAAATAATATTAATAGGATCGGCACATCGGGGATTACGAATTTGTGAGCAACGTTGCGTTTATTGTTAACTTTCACTTTTAAAAATCAAAGTAAAAATTCAAGCTTCGTTCGTAAATTTATTTCATTCGCTTAATCGTTATTTTCGGGTTTGATTAAATATAAATTGTTGAAAATACGTCAAAGTAGATCAATGTTAATTTTTATTTCAACAAAAAAAAAGGATAGTTGAAGTACAACGAATGGCAGAGTGAAGGTCTATCGAAATTTTCCCTCTTCTTGGTGGGATCGAAATTTCTGGGTTTATTCGTCCAAAAAAAAAAAAGATAAAAAATAACCTCAATCTGCATTAACATCGCTAATGTTAAATACAGCCATTTTTTAGTCTCTTTATGTTTCGAAGTATAACCCCGTCTCCTAATAAAAAGTATTATTCTCTCCTGAAATATTATCATTTAATAAACTCTAAGAAAAAGTAATATACGAAATTTGTAATTTGAAAAAAACTGTAATTTTCCACAGTTTTCCCGTATCCTCGGAAAAGGCGTTGCACTTCGATAATTATCAAAGTTCCGGTAGGGTACGACCCAAAGGAACTCAATCTCGGAGGGCAATACGTAAATATCCAAAAGGGTTTAAACCTTAAAAATAAAAAAAAATAAGAATGTGAAAAAAAGTGGAAAAAGAGAAGGACGTACGTATACGCGTGCACTAACATAAACACACACTCACGCACACACACCAGGAGGAACTTGCGTCAAAAAGTGTGTTGTCTCTCATTACGTTAGCACCACTCGCCGGTCATTCCTCCCTTTTGATTCCCGCGTAGTATGCCTCCTCCGATCCGCAACGTAATCGTGGACCAAAGAACGCGGGAGAAGGATGGAAAAGGCCTTCTCTTTGAGGGGACTCACCGCGATCCCCTCGCCATTAGGTCGTCCCTCGCTCTACTGCAGCAACCTTCGAGTTCCTCTCCCTTCGAAGACCACATCAGGCGCACACATAATCGTCACCGACCCACACTGATGTTCCCTCGTACATTCTTCGATTTATACGTATATATATGTATATATATATATATGTATAGGGTTGCCGGAAAAGTCACGTCCAAAGGTAAAATTTCAACGCCTATGTTGAAGGATGTTCAAAACGTTAGCACGTATGTTCAACGATTTTCATTCGTTTAAAAGGTTACTTTTTTTGTTATTTTTTTATGTCATTTTCGCCTGACATCATTTTTGATGTTTTTTTTTTTCATTTACTATGAATTAATTTCATTTACAACGAAACAAACCCAAACATTTACAACCCGAACGAACCAAAACATTTCATTAATATGCACGTTTGTGAATATTTTATTTGTGATAATCAGTTTCTATGATGACAAATATCTGTTTAAAAATTACGGATTATTCAGGCTTCGTGGTACATAATTGAATTCCGTCGAAAATACAAAATTGTTGGTCGAGAGCAGTAGTTTAAAAAGTTCAAGACATCGGATGAAAATATTTTTAAGGGCACCGGTACGCGTGGGGGTGGTTTGGATAGTAAGTAATCAGTGTAAGGGATTTGATTTTTTCCTTCGGATGTTACTTCTTCGGTCACCCTGTATGTTCGGATATATTATATAAAATACCCAAATACGAACATACGTGTGCGTGTTTATATATATATTTAAACGTACACATTTATTTATGCGTTCGAGTATGGACAACAGGATTCTTAAAGTGGCTCGAATAAGACGTCACGTACATACGAAATGAATGCATTCGTTACGTGTCACAATCGTCGGTCCTGGTCCCACAGCGCATATGCATTGTCCCAACTTGAATCAAGGCGAGGTCTGCCTTTTAGGCACCCAACGATAATACCTGCTCGAGTTAACGCAAACATTTTCGTCTTGGACGTGCTGTCAATCACCACCGACGTAATTTTGTTTATCGGCGATTACATCGCTAAAGAATTTTGAAAGAATTTTGAAAGAAATGATTATTCTTTGATGACTTTAACGTCTGCCGCAAAAGTTTTTCCATAAATTACTACTTAATTATTTCGTGAAAGAAAAAAACAAATTAATTTTATTGTAATTTTATCGAGAACCATAATTCCTTGAATTTTCAAGAATTTTTGCGATTTTTTGAAGTCCGTTTTAGGGCTTACGTGGAAATAAGATCATACATCATTGCTGCAATTAGCAAAAAATTTGTCACAAAGAAAAAGATTGGTTGAGAACAATGTCTGTAATTTTAAAGATGTGTGAAAAATTGGAATACACTTCTTTATCTCGATTTCGTTTCGATAACATTTTTAACGTTTGACAATTGAAGTCTGCCTTGCATGGAATAATCCATTCGACCAGGCTTCATATTCACTGTACTTTCTCTCCTAAGACACTGAAGTGTATTAATGCACAGAGAGGAGAAGCCGATGGATATGCGATGTCCCATCGAGGTCATCACCGATAACGGGATTACATGTATAGGATTGGGATTACGGGAGATCCCTCGGATGCAAATCTCACCCACTATATACAATATTGATCCGTCTAGATGAATACACGCATTTGACCCTACACACTCGCCCGAGAAGACGTACGAACGTGTGTTACCTACAGCTAATGCACACGATCGTGTTGTTTTTCGTACAACGCAGGTGTATTCCAATCAAACATTTTTTTTTTATATCCTCCTCTTCAATTCCGATCCTCCGAGTATTTATTTGGCCTCTCAAATTAATTAGGCCGTTAGGTATCTATCACTGTAAAGAAATTCTACTGATCGGATACTGTCCAGGAAATAAGTGGAAAATTATCAGAACCCAAATACACAATAAACTATATAATTCGTAAAGACTCTTTCGTGATACAATGAAACCTGCATTTGTTTTGCGTTTTTAATAAATCTGAAGCCTATCAGTAGTTTGATCAAAAAATTGTCGAGTCACGTAAAAATTGGAGGAAAAATAGAAATTGCATATAATACGAGGTTTATTTAAAAAATACCGTGACTTTTCAAATTTCTTGGGACACGTACAGATTCTTCTGGGAGTTATTCAGACCACTGTTTTTAATAATGCCATAGCCGTTGTAACTTCGTACAAAAAATATACAAAATATATATAATCTTCAATTTTGAACTTAACTTTTGATGACAACTTTTGATGACAATTAGAATAAAGATTCACCAAGTAATATTGAAAACATTTTTTGTTTTCGAAAGTTTTTGTACGTCGAAATTTAACAAACGCCTACGTGCGATATCGCACGCGCTCTGACTTCCATCGACTGCAAATTGTTAGTAGTAAACCGCCTATTAAACCGTTCCAGCTTTAATTAAACTTTTTTGCCTCGTAAATTCTTAGTCTTAGGTTCGCGTTGCATTCACAGCACAGAACTCTGAGCTGCGCAATGAGTTTTCACGTAACAACCGAATTAATAAATTGGACCCTCATCTCGGAGCGAATGCACAGAGCGCACGGTTTTAACCACGTGTAACGATGTCAATTGTCGTTTGTAAAAAGATAAAGATAAGTGGAATAAATGCCGGATATAATGAACCAGTGCACTAATTAGAGTTTACAAATTATTACTGTATCTCTATTCCGCGGTGCGTTCCATAAACAACTGATGCACATTACTCGACCACACGTATGGTCGAGTAGTTTACGGTGAAAGTGGCGTGGTACGCTATTTTGGAGCGTTCTGGATACGTATGCTCATAATTGTGTTGCGAAAACGTGTACAGTCGGATCTCGATTTTCTACCACTCGAGAAGCGCAAAATTCATGCTTTTCAGCAATTTGTTTAAGGGCATGACGAACACGCTTCCGATCATTTCGACATTATGAAACCACTATTCTCTCAACCGGGTGAACCAATTCGTATCAAATTTGTTGTGTGTCGGAGAAATTGGTTTTCGAAAATGTTCATGTAAATGTGACAGAAATTCATCACCAGAGCTCAAATCTTATCGACCGTCAAGAAAATTCAGTGCAACGATTTTGTCACTGGCAGCGCAGCGGCTCACGTTCTCCGTTCTTACCGACTGCGTTTGCATCCTTCCGAAGTATCAATATATTTTTTGACTTGTCACTTGTCACTTGTTCACTGCGCGAATTCGTAAACTCCGGCGCTACGATAGCTACCGTAAGCTGCAGCAGGGAAAAATGTCCAAAAAATCTTCTATAAATGTTTTTTGCATTTTCCCAGTGTAATTTGGCACTTTCGGCAGAAACTCGGGCATATTTGTAATCAGCAGAACATTTTCGATTAAATAGACCCTTTTAATACTTAAAAAACGGAAAAAAAAATTGTTCGACTTCCCAGGCCACTTTTCCGGAATCTCAAAAATCACGATATTTCAAAAGGTCGTAGAGTGAGCTTCTCGTGGGCTACGGGGATTCAATGGATGT
>JAPYZI010002105.1:0-26026 GCA_030523105.1 Ophioninae sp. A BG-2022a | reverse complement strand
AGCAATGGTTTTATTTTATAGCATACTAAGGTATTTGATGTGAAAATGGATCACGATATCTTTTTGGTGGACATTTTCAATTATTCATATTTTTTTTTTTATCAATTTTCTCCAAAATTATGATATCAAACTTTCATCAGCGATTTCGAATTTTGCCAATCTGATTTTGGATTCGTAACGACCGACTTCGAATGTTTTTGAATTTGTCGAATACAAAACATTTTTCGAGTTTTCATTGGTCATATTGGATTCATAATTGTCGCGAGCTGAAACGATTTCGAACCAAATGAAAGTTTCAATCCAAATTACTGATACACCGGAAAGAATAAAGTCGTTGTTGCCATCTATGAAAAAAAAAAGTAAAATCCATATAGGCGTTTGGCCAATATTGGCCACGCGGTTTGATGTTTTTAATAAAGTGTGTATCGTACCATTATGATACAGGAGAGGCAAAAAAATCTACGAGAAAATTCAGTCCAGAATCTTTGAGAAGTGTAACGGGTCTGACCAACGAAAAGGTTGGATAGAATGATGAAAGACCGCGAACTAGGAAGGCAAACGACTACAAACACACGTATGTATCTATAAGTAGATTTGGACAGGGACCGAGAGAACGATCAATCTTTTGCCATAGCTAAAATATAATCTTATCGTTTCACGTTTATCCCTCTCTCTTTTGGATTCCATTGGTTACATACGGTTATGAAAATAACTTTTGTTGCGATATCTGATCATAGACGAAGTATAGAATCGATATAATCAATCGATTAGTGATTATTTTACGGAGATATTAAATCCAGAATACAAAGGAACCCAAATAAACCCAAACAATAATGTTTTGGATTATCGGGCCCATTTAAAGGATGAAACTATGTGGTTTCTGATATCACTGAAACCAAACTCAAAATCACGAAGAAATTAAAATGCACAATTATGGATCCAATATGACTAATGAAAACTTGACAAATGTTTTGAATTTCACAAATTCGAAACAAAACGAAAATGACTAAAATCAAATTTTTTAATTTCGAAATCGCTAATGAAAGTCTGGAACATAATTTTGGACAAAATTGAGTACAGTACAGTTATTGGGAACTCTTGATTCATAACTGGGATACTTTTCAGATTTTTCTGCTGCATCATTAAAGACAGCCGAACAATCAAAATCAATAATTCGTGACTGATAGTTTTCAAATTTCCTCAGGATTCTTCGGGTGTATGATGGCAGTGAAACGATAAATCTGGCGACATAATACCACGTTAGAACGAGTTAGGAAGCGATAAAAATGACTATTCCATTTTTGGCTCTTAAGGCTTCGCCATATTGAACGTAAAGAGAAATGCCATTAGGAATTTCGATCGTCCAGATTGTTCCTGTCTATTGGACTATTCCCTTGAAATGGAAAAAGATACGACTGAAGAATACAACTGTCGCAACCTCTTTTCGTTTTCCTGACTTTATTGATCAGATCGCTACGATTTTTATGGTCGTTTCGCACCCGAAATTTGCCGGATCGTTCCCATTCTCATTTCTCCTCTAATCAGATATTCATTCAGCGATCACGCTCGCCACATGGTGCCCAACGGATGACCCAACTTGGAACAGGATTCCAAAACTTTTCTTCCTTTTTCTTTTGTTCAACGATGCGCAAGGCAGCCGCAACAAAAGCTTTACTGCAGAGCCGAATCAGCATCGTTCTTCCAATCCTCCGAGTTAAGCCAGGAAGAAATGCTTCTCTCCTTATTTCTTTCGCCATTTATCTTTTTTTGTTTATTTTTCCTCCGCTCGGATGACCGCGAATCCGTTCTTCTTTTTCGTCACCCTCTTTTCGGGTTATTTCGCTTTCGGCCTATGCGATCTTACCTGATCTAGAATCCACCTCATTAGCAGATACAGAAAAAGATGCGAGGGAAGAGATTCGGTTGAAAGAATGCTGTATACAGCTCGTGTACAAAAATTCTGGCCAGGGAACCTCTCGTGTCTCCAGTATTATCTTTCTCACTGCTCATAAGAGTTCCATCTCTCCCACTGCGCATGACAAGTCTATAATCTTAACCCTTTGTAGCCCAAGATCATACAATTTTATTGTATGATCTTGGCGAGCTAAAGTTCAGTTTTTTGTAACTCTTCATAATTGATTGTTAATTATAATCAACCTTCCAACTTCGATTCATTAACCCTTTGTAGCCCAAGATCATAAAATTTTTAATTACTTTGGAATATGATAGGTTTAAACAAATAAAAAAAACACTTATTTCTCAATAATTCAAAAATATTTATTATTTTTTATATATTTGGCATTTTAGGGAGTGTAACGTTACTCCAAAATTGAGTGCAGTAATGTTACATTCCCAAACAAACCCAAACAAACCCAACAAACAAACAAACCCAAACAAAAATATTTATTATATTTTATTTCTTTGGCATTTTAGGGAGTGTAACGTTACTGCAATATTGAGTGCAGTAATGTTACACTCCCAAACAAACCCAAACAAACCCAACAAACCAACAAACCCAAACAAAAATATTTATTATTTTTTATTTATTTGGCATTTTAGGGAGTGTAACGTTACTGCAACATTGAGTGCAGTAATGTTGCTTTCCCAAACAAACCCAAACAAACCCAACAAACAAACCAACCCAAACAAAAATATTTATTATTTTTTATTTATTTAGCATTTTAGGGAGTGTAACGTTACTGCAGCATTCAGTGAAGCTAATCTATTCAACGCAAAATTTTATTACGCTTTGAGAAAGCGAAATTTTATTTCGCTTTGAATAGATTCGAATTACCGATTTTTTAGTCTATAGTGTCAAGTCATAATTCTCTCTCTCTCTCTCTCTCTCTCTGCTTCTCACGCACGCATACACCCAACAGTTCAACGTTCTCATACAACGACCACGAACGAACATCCAGCTGAAGGAAAGCCACGAAACAAAACGGAAGAGAGTAAGAGATGGAGAAGACGAAGAAAGAAGGAGACGAAGAGGGCGAATTGAGAAAAGAGTAGATCTTCGGTCAGTATATACCTACTGGATGCGGTCACGTAGCGAGGAAGAGTGCAGAGCATCTTTTCTTCGCAAGATCGCCCTAAAATCCTAAAGGAAGAGTGAGAAAGCTTTTGCAAGACTATACAGAAGGATGTATTCGGTTTCTCACTCGATCGCTCTCTTCATCCGCTTTCGTGGCAACGTTAACCCGGCGGAGGATTCGATGCGATGAAAAGAAAACACGAAAGGAAAAACGTGGCGAAATTGTCGACGAAGAAGTCAGCCGATCGACGACGTTGAAGAAAGAGAAGTCGATAGAACGATTGAAAAATACAGCGTAGCAAAAAAGTACGGTTCAATGTATAACGGCACATCTGAGATAAAAGCGTTTCTCGACGATCCATCCGCGCCTAATTACGAGATCATTTAATGACCACCCGGAATATAATCCGTCGAAATAAGATACGTAATAGAGAACTGTGACGAAAGGATTGAGCTCGTGCCAATAACCGTGAACGTCTGCTGCCACGTTATAGGTAGACGTTTTCCTCATCAACGAGGAAACCCCTGATAACACTTTTTCTTTCCACCGGAGATAACACTGGCTTTCTGGATGCTTCTGGACACGACTGGCCAGTCCACGGTTCACCGATTTTTGGTTGCTGGTATTTCTTACCGCTAATGGAAAGTCAAGCGTACAAATACGATCAGTGATCTTGGGCTAGGACGCTTTTTTACGCATCGTTCTTCGATCCTTATTATTATTATTTATATTATTATTGTTATTATTATTATTGTTGTTGTTGTTGTTGTTGTTGTTGTTATCTTATTATTATCATTGTTATTATTTAAGATTTTTTTTATGTCCTTCTTTCATTCCTTTATAGCGTGCTAAGGCATAATAAATGCATCTATCTATCTATCTATCTATCTATTTATCTATCTATTTATTTATCCATCTGTCCCAGCGAAGTTGACCGGAACTGAGTTATTTAAGTGTGGGTAGGTTAGTTTTAGTTACAGTTTAGTCGTAAGTTATATTTTATTTACTTCCTTTTTACGACTTCATTGTCATGCAGTTTACTTTTATTTACGAATTCTTGTACCTATCTGAGCTATTATTGTGTTACGACCAGTTTGTATTTCACTTATTCCGGATCTTATTTTTTGCCTGATTGGTTTAACTGGGGCATATTAAAATGTATCGATCAATCAATTAATCCTTGGATGGGTAAAAAAAATGTAATTTCTATGAGAAAGAAGTAATTTCTAGGATAATGAAAGAAGAATGAGAAAAACACATCCACTAATAATTATTTCTCATGAATCAGAAGATAAAATTATCGCATTTTACATATTCTCGATTAGCGAACGGATCGATTTCCGATTTTTCGAATATATATATATATATATATATATTACTTTGTTTCAAATGCTGCATTCGATAATTCAAATTCCGTGTTTGATTAAAGTTTTCTTGATTCCCCGTTTTATTCTAAATTCATTTCTGAAGGGATGCACAAAACGCGATACGCCAAAGGTCATGAAATCATATATATAGATTTTCAGATTGAACATAGTCCATTCCATTTGTGTATGGTACTAAAAATTTGTTCGAGCTGGATCAAATTCCTCTTCTAAGTTGAAATTAGCCAATACCACTCCAGCTGGAGTTCCCATTGGCGTTTCGTTTAACAAAGTCTACGTCAATGTGTAGATGGACAGAGAAACTATGAGTGCAACGCGCGACATCGAGAATGTTCCCGATGTGTTCCTCCGGTAGGTAAAAAAAAAAAAAAAAAAAATAAGAAGAAGAAGAGGAACGAGAAGAGGAAGAAGAAGAAGAAGAATGGAAGGTTGAGTGTTTCGTGTAGCGGATTGCTCCGCAATAGCTGGACGGCAACAAGGAAGAAAAGAGATGAATCACAGAGAGGACAAAAGTGTGAGAGAGGAAATGAGAAAAGAGCTGTGAGAGGATCTCTGAATATTGTCAGACCCCTCTCCCACCCTCCCCTTTTTTTTTTTAATCGGGAGGGAAAGGGAGATGTGAGATTTCTTCTCTCGGCATCGGGCGCGTTGCAAAGAAGACTAAAAAAAAAGAAGAAGAAGAAGAAACGAACGAGAGAGCGTCGTGAAAGAGAGTCGAGACGCTGGTAAGGGCCGATAGACCACCTAGCGTCCCAGATCTGATCTCTCTTTGCAACGCTCATTCGTGCGTCCGTCTCGTGTCCCGTCCTTTCGTTCGTCCATTCCTCTATTCGTCCAGGATCGCTTCGGAACGCTTTTTCTCCTCCCCCACCCTCCTCTCGCCCTCTTCTCATCTTTCTTTATTTATCACGAGTGGTCCTCTTCTCTTTCTCTCTATTGGGCCTGCTTCGATCAACCTTCTCGTTCCTGGTTCCTCTTTTCGAGAGATTCTCTCTTTCTCTCTCTTTCAATATTTTTTTCTTCCTCCTCGGTCAGCTCTGATCGCGACTGTTCCCATCAATAACGCTTGTAATATCTAATTAATCACACATTATGTGAAACCCTCGGTTCAAAGCCTGGAGAAAAGAGCCTGGAGGCTACGAGCTACCATTATTGTTCACTATGTACAAGTATGATGGACGAAACAATGTGTAATGTAATATCAATAACGTGTTCATATACTGAGAAAGGATTTTTGCATCCAAGATATACGTATTTGAACCCCTTATAGTTACATTGGGAAAAATACACCCCATTTTTAACCTCTGATTGCATTTTTTCCGGATTTTTTTTTTTCGTTAATTTTTTTGTTATTAAAAAAATTGAGCAATTCAAAAATACTTTACGCAGTTTTATAAAAAAAAGGTTGAAAATAGACTGTACAATTTTTTAGAAGTTTTTTTTTTGCAATATTTAGATGATTTTTTAACTTCTCAGGAACGTCGGTTCTTCGTTACTTGAATTTTGTATTAAGGGGTTGTTTAAACTTAACCCCTTATCGTCACACTGGGTAAAATACACCCCAGCCCATTTTTAACCTCGGATTGCATTTTTTCCGGATTTTTTTTTTTTCGTTAATTTTTTTGTTATTAAAAAAATTGAGCAATTCAAAAATACTTTACGCAGTTTTATTAAAAAAAGGTTGAAAATAGACTGTACAATTTTTTAAAAGTTTTTTTTTTGCAATATTTAGATGATTTTTTAACTTCTCAGGAACGTCGGTTCTTCGTTACTTGAATTTTGTATTAAGGGGTTGTTTAAACTTAAAATCCACAAATTTCCGTAAATCTTCAAATACAATCCATCCTAAAAATATATATTATTCCAAATGTCGATACAAACGTCTGAATGCACATATGCATTTCTATTTTTTTAAATTTCTACAACTGTAGCTATCAAAGACCCCAACAAAAAAGTAATTAAAGTATTTAATTACTAAACATAATAATAACAATACTAATAAAACAAGCTACGAATTTTCCAGTTTCCCCGTGACTCCACGAAATACAATATAGTTTGCAAGTAGGAAGCGATAATAAAAAATTCAATTAGGAAAGGTAATAAAAACGTTGAATACCAAAATGCTATTGTATTTGAAGAAATAATAAACAACGATGTACAAGATATGAACCGAAGGTCACTAGGAATCGAAGGTCGACGAATATACAGTTGGAATCAAGGATATTAATGTAGGAATGATTTCCACTAGGTATAGTACCTTCAACGATTTCTGGGGGTCATATATACGTTCTCTCGGGAGAATCGAGACTGCAAGATATCATCGGAGGTCAGAGTTAAATTATCAGTGATACCTCGACGTTCAATTTCTGTCAATCGTGTTTGAGACTGTTCGGATTATAAATGATACTTAAAGTAACGAAAGGACAGAGAACGAAGGAGAGAAGTGACGATCAAAGGAAGAGGTTGAGAGAGGGGAGGATTTGCGGCAGATATCAAGATGAATGTCGATTATAAGGATCGATCATACCACAGGCAACAATTCCTTCAACAATAATGACACTCGCAACTTATTCTTATATCTTCTTTTCCTGTCCTTTCATTTTCATTCTTCCATTCTTACATCTTTTTCTTTTTAATTCATCTCTGCTCGGGTATTACAGAGTCTCTCGGTGGGGTAATTATTGTGTTTAACCGGTGCCATTGTGTCAAATTGGCCGTCGCAAGGGAGCTCGAATGATTCGTTGATGGCACTGCCATCCGAACGTACACGTATATATATGAGGAGAGACTTCACGAGAGGCTGCTATTCCAAACGCCCCTTCCTGATTTCACTGTTGTGAGAAAGGAACACGGATAGCGAGAGGAAAGACAAGTGTGGATGTTGGAGGAGCTGGAATGGATAGAGATTCATTGGGGTCCTCGTTGGTCTTTGAACAACCAAAGTCTACGGGCAGTCTCTTTCGTACGTATTTTATTTTATTTCATTTTATTTCATTTTATTTCATTGCATTCCATTTCATTTCATTTCATTTCATTTCATTTCATTTCATTTCATTTCATTTTATTTCCTTTCGTTTCGTTTCATTTCATTTCATTTCATTTCATTTCATTTCATTTCATTTCATTTTATTTTATTTCATTTTATTTTATTTTATTTCATTTTATTTCATTTCATTTCATTTCATTTCATTTTATTTCATTTCGTTTCGTTTCATTTTATTTCATTTCATTTTATTTCGTTTCGTTTCGTTTCATTTAATTTCATTTGATTTCATTTAATTTCATTTCGTTTCATTTCATTTTATTTTATTTTATTTTATTTCATTTTATTCCATTTCATTTTATTTTTACGTACTTACTATCAGTCTTAACGTGATAACCATCATAAGTGTACGTTTAATCGACGTCAAAGCTGCTTTTACAATTAACGTTTCTAAAAGCAATTTCCTCCGGACGATAAAAAAAAATTATCAGAAATTTCGTAAACGGATAAAAATTAAAATACTTTTTTTTAAATCTCATTTCGACAGGTTGTTAATTCTTTCAAAATAAATTTGCCCATGATAAATTCCATACTTTTTAGTCATTCGTTTATATCTGTAATACGTGAAGCAAATAAATCCCCCCCCCCTCTCTTGCCCTCGTACTCTCTCTCTCTCTCTCTCCGTCTATCCTGTTCTTCTCGACTGCCAAACTCTCTTATTTAATCCCGGCATGCGGAATTAAGCCGTAGATATGATTCGTCGCGGTGCGAGATTTTACCACGAGAGAACGACTACGGAACCTCCTCTAAGCCGACAATTATGAATTGCCTGTTTCTTCCCTCTTCCACGCGTACAAATGCATCGATAGAGAGAGGAAAAGAGAGAAACAGCGAGAGATAGAGATGACAGGTGAGGGGGGGGGGGGAATGTTGCGTACAATAATCATTACCACTCCGGGATTAGTACATCTGGACCCGCACGCCCGGAAGAACGGAAAAGAGAATTTGACCCATCCACTAACAGGAAATCGTACAAAGCAGTATAGCGCACGATGAATGTATTAATGTTATTCTCGAAGAGACGTGTAATTTCTGACTTATTAATGGCTAATTCACGTTTTCGATAAAATTCATCATTTTATGTTGAATTATTTATTCATTCAATTTCATTCAACAATTATTCAAATTTATTCAATGAATTTAATTACTTTAATTCAATTAATTGAATAAATTTGAATAATTGTTGAATGAAATTGAATGAAAAAATAATTCAACATAAAATGATGAATTTGATGGAAAACGTGACTTATTTTTCATTCAATGAATTTAATTACTTTAATTCAATTAATTGAATAATTTTGAATAATTGTTGAATGAAATTGAATGAAAAAATAATTCAACATAAAATGATGAATTTTATCGAAAACGTGAATTATGTTTTCATTCAATTTCATTCAACAATTATTCAAATTTATTCAATGGATTTAATTACTTTAATTCAATTAATTGAATAAATTTGAATAATTGTTTAATGAAATTGAATGAAAAAATAATCCAATATAAAACATTCAACAATTATTAAAATGTATTCGATTAATTTAATTTAATTAATTGAATAAATTTGAATAAATTTTTATTCAAATGTATTCAATTAATTTCATTTAATTAATTGAATAAATGTGAATAATTGTTTAATGAAATTGAATGAAAAAATAATTCAACATAAAATTATGAATTTTGTGTTTGGGTTGAAGAAATACAAAATTGAACATGAACAAAGAGTTTGAACCGTTGGATATCTTGAATCGGCGGAGGGCTTATTGTTAACTAGCATTTCAGGATGCTAGGCAAATTGGGGTCATCAGTGACTCAGCATTCTGGAAGGATGAGCTATTCTTCTTCTCCTATTGTGAGATCATCCATTACCAATTATTCTTTGACACACGCCAGCCAATTAGCACTATCAATTTAAGGGGATAAGGCTCTGAGATACGAAAAAAACATATTTTTGTAATTTATTGTACATCATTTAAGTATTAATCGAAATATATTCTCCTAAATTAAAAAAAAAACTTTTATTTTTGCCAAAAATTGCTCTTTTTCTTTAATAAATAAATTAGTAGTAATTAAAAAAAAAAAATACTTCGTACCGAAACTAGTATTTAGTATATAAATTAAATCTGCAAAGTTTAGACAAAATTCGAGAAATGTTGACTACCGACTTTGAAAAAAAAGTTTCGAGATAAATGCGATTGAATGCCATTAACCCAAACAAACCCAAACAAATTTTCCAACAATATTTCTTACAAGTAATAATATCAGAAAAAAAATCGAATATTTGACCCTTTCCCCCTCTTAATGTCAGACGCGTTATGCAGAATTTTAAGTTTCGTTTTAAACGTTTATTCAGTGTTACTGCGATCGTAAATTCATGATTTATTAATTTTTTTCATTAATTCCAAATAATTCGAACGTTTATTAAAAAAAAAAAAAAATATTACGATATATCATAAATCTATTTCTGTGCAGTTTTTTCAACTGGATTCGTCACGAGTGAGCAAATTCACGATATTGTATCAGCAGGAACGAGCTCGCGTGGATCATAAAAAAAAAAAGGATAAAATGAGAGATCGGTACTAAGAAGGAAACAAACCGATCTTGGTACAAGGAATATCCGCTGTTGATGGCGTTCGCATCGAGAGCTAAAATCTCTGGCTTTCGATAAATCAACAAACTCATACATATAGGAGTTCTTATTTTTCCGAAGTTTCACAGCGATCGAGATATCGTTGTATTACTTCATCGATATAACGAGCCATCGAACTTTTCGTTACGGACGCACGAGCAGCGAACTTGTTCTTCAGGTGTGTCAATAACGAATACCAAGTGTGTTTCCTCGATTATTTCCAACGGAAATGATAAACTTGTTAATTCCAAAGGTAGAAAAATGTAGCTCATAATTCAGAAGATTAAATTCGACGAGTATCGATAATCTTCTTAGGTCGAAGTAAAGAGAAACAAAGGATTACTGTTACTATAAATTATATTCAATTAAGAGTTTATTGACAGAACATCGTCGATAAGTTTATGAAAATTTAAAAAAACGGAAATTGAATACGACTTTCCTATAAAAAGTAGGGATTGATTGATCATGAAAAATGGCATTATCAGTTTTTTCCCTTTGTAGCCCAATAAATTTTTAATTACTTTGGAATATGATAGGTTTAAACAAATAAAAAAAGACGTATTTCTTAAAAATTCAAAAATATTTATTATCTTTTTATTTATTTGGCTTTTTAGGAAATGTAACGTTACTGCAACATTGAGTGCAATAATGTTACACTCCCAAACAAACCCAAACACACCCAACAAACAAACAAACCCAAACAAAAATATTTATTATTTTTTATTTATTTGGCATTTTAGAGAGTGTAAAATTACTGCAAAATTGAGTGCAGTAGTTACACTCCCAAACAAACCCAAACAAACCCAACAAACAAACAAACCCAAACAAACCCAAACAAAAATATTGATTATTTTTTATTTATTTGGCATTTTAGAGAGTGTAAAATTACTGCAAAATTGAGTGCTGTAGTTACACTCCCAAACAAACCCAAACAAACCCAACAAACAAACAAACCCAAACAAACCCAAATAAAAATATTTATTATTTTTTATTTATTTGGCATTTTAGGGAGTGTAACATTATTGCAATATTGAGTGAAATTGGTACTTGTGCCGGATTCAAAATTACATTTTTTTGTATTTCTGCTTCTTTTTAGCGCGAGTTGTAACTCCGAATGTTTAATCCAATTTGTTTTTTCAATTGGATTCATTTCGAACCATTCCCGAAGTTGTACAGCTGTTTTGTATTCTTAGTGTCCTGAACTACGACTCCATCGACGACCTTTTTCGTTGCGTCATAAACCTAAAAACCGAAAATAAACAATTCTTTATCCAATCTTTTTTTTTTTTTCTTTGGTGACCGATGATTTTTCTGCTTATTTACCTCCCCAGATCCGCTCTTGGTCAGTCCCTTATCCAGCTGTCAACCCAACCAGTATATATATGGATCAATCGTTATCGTCCTTGAAAACGTCTTAAGAATCTAATATTTAGGCTTTGAAATATTTACCGAGAAATCCAAGCCCCATGAAAGATCCGCGCCCCATTTTTTGTGCGTTTCCTGAATAAAATGTTTTCAACAAGATAAAAAATTGTCCTCTTGACCACGATAAACAATTAATTCCGAAAGATTGTTCAGGAATTAATTGTTTATTCTAAAAAATTTTTTTTTAATTTAACGCCGGAAAAATCGAAAAAAATAAGATGCGTCGTTGATGTTTGACGAGCTGATCAATTTGAATGGTAACTACCACAAATTCATTACAAATTAATTACAAAAAGTCTGTAAAAATATTTGTCTCGAAATTCAGTGAAATTTTTAAAAAATTTACCATAGAACGTATGCCGGTCTTGTATGCCGGTTTTTCAGGCAACACCTAAAAAAAAAAGGAAATAATCAGCCAATCCCCATTGATCTGGGATTGATAAACGAGCCCAATTTTGAAAAATTCACATCTCCAGGAAAGTTTAACGAAAAGGATTCAACTTGAGCTCGTTCTTCTCGTTTTCTAATGCAAAATCACGTACGACTAGGGTCATTTCGCTTAAACTAGGAAAAGTTAATAAAAAAAAAATGGAAAACGTGAAAAGTTCGTAATAATGAATTTTTTTGTTCGACTCGCTTGGAGTGTTTTTGACCTCCAACCTCTAGAGTTCTAGAGTTAATTCTAATGTTACAAGGTTGTTCCATTGCCACGTAAAAAACATTCGGCTCTTTGTTTTTCAAAAATGTACGAAATACGTAATCGGGTTATCATAAAAAATTATTATTAGCCAATAGTAACAATTTCCAATGGAAACGACAACCAATTGCCAGTTCGTGTTTCCAAAAGTTGGAACAACGATAAAAAATGAAAAAAATAACGATACTCGAAAATAACCGTAAAAATACTTACGGTAGCTGTCGGAGCGGAACTATCATAGCCATTGCCACCGTAGCCTATGTTGGAAGCCTGAGGCTGGTAGTTGTTGGGATACACCGACTGATACTACAATTGAAAAAAAATAAACAATCGTGGAACGTTTTCGAAATATAAAAAAAAAAAAAAACAATATTCGAAAACAATCGTCGAAATACTAACATAAGCTGGTTTGGCATAGTAGTTAGGATAGACCGGATGATACTACAATAGAGAAAATAAACAAACGTAAAACGATTATGAAATTAAACAAAAAAAAAAAAAAAAAAAATACCAATATTCGAAAACAATCGTCGAAATACTAACATTAGGAGGATTGACATAGTAGTTGTTGGGATAGGCCGGCTGATACTACGATTGAAAAAAAAGAAACAATTTTAAAACGTTTCTAAAATATAAAAAAAATAATAATACTCAAAAATGATCGTCGAAATACTAACATTAAGTGGCTGGGCATAGTAGTTGTTGGGATAGGCCGGCTGATACTACAATTAAAAAAAAACAATTTTAAAACGTTTCTAAAATATTTAAAAAAAAATAACAATATTCAAAAACAATCGTCGAAATACTAACATTAAGTGGCTGGGCATAGTAGTTGTTGGGATTGGCCGGCTGATACTACAATTCAATAAAAAAAAACAATTTTAAAACGTTTCTAAAATATAAAAAAAATAACAATATTCAAAAATAATCGTCGAAATACTAACGTAACCTGGATGGGCATAGTAGTTGTTGGGGTATACCGGCTGATAATACGAAAAAAAAAGATAATTGTAAAACTTTTTTCAAATATAAAAAAATAATAATATTCAAAGATAAACGTTGAAATGCTAACAGAATTTGGTTGGGCGTATCCATAGTAGCCTCCGTTGTAACCGTAAGGAATGAAGTTGGATGATTGGACCGGCGAATTCTACGAGTGAAAAAAAAAAAAAAAACAAAAACCAACGTCGTTAATATCACGCCTATAATTACGGTAAAATATTATCAATGTGAAATTTCACATTGAAGACCCGCGTCGTGTCTTTACTGCACGAAAACATTAAGGAACGTTTTGGAAATGTTAAAAAAAAAATTATAATTATGGTCGAACGTAATCGTCGAAATACTAACAGCTGGGGCCTGTTCATTTATTTCGCTGCTGGTAGTAGGACTGGTCGGCACAGCCTACAAGTAAAAGAAAAAAAAAAAGGAAATCAGCGGTCAAAATCGCAACTATTTCTTAATCAATGTTGAATCGCATTAAGAACTTGCAACGTAGGGAAATTTCAGAAAAGTATGGATAAACTCGTAATAAAATTTTCAATCGCAGATTATATATATACATATCTCAAAAATAAAAATATCTAAAATTTCTAAAAATATATAAAAAATTATTAAAATTTCTTAATTATAAAAATTAACATTTATATGCATTAATGAAGTAGTAAAAATATGAAAGAATTTTTTTTTTTAATAATTCTTTTAATTACAATTCAAATATCTAAAATTTCGAAAAATGTAGAAAATTTATTACATTTCGAAATTATTTTTTATCGAAGCGTTGTATCTGTATGAAAAATGATCATACCGAGATGAAAAAACAATTATTTTGAAGCTTCCAGTATCTAGGTTTGAGATCTCTCGACAAAAAAAAAAAAAATATTGTGCGCGCAGTTTTTGCTTCTAAAAACTTTGTGTTTTTCGGAAACGCGGGAGATATTTTTGTTACAGCTGTATCAATATTAGAGTAAAAAAGTTATGAACATCTTTTGCGACGTTATTGCTTCGGGTATCACAAACCTAACCGTTGGAAAAATATTTCGTAACATTTTTGTATGATCTCGTTGATTCCGAGCAACGATACGTGACGAAGATTACACAAGTTGGAAAAAAGGAAAAAAAAACATGGCTGTTATCCGAATTAAAATAACGCAATGAAGAAGGATTTTACCGTGGATATTGACTCGTCGGAAGGCTTCGTTTGGACTTGAGCCTAAACAAAAAAAAAACGTTTTTCAAAAAACAGTTTTCGAAAAAAGTCAACAAATATCAGTGAATATGATATTTGCAATATGAGATTCACCTGAACGACGATTAAATTGAAAAATACTAGGTAAAGCATTTTGTCAATCATGACTTCTCCCGGAGTGAATATTCGCGCTGAAAGCAGTATAAACATTAAAAACAATAATTATAACGAATATTTCTCGCTTTTATTTATATAACAGCCTTTGAAAGCCTACTCGAGGCTTCCCTGATAACAAAAACATTTGTTTGAGGTTTTTAGTTTAAGGAGGCCTCGATAAGTCTTATCGGAAGTTTTCTCGTGAAGGGAAACCTCAAATAAGCCTCCTTTGAAGTCTCGAAAACAATGACTCACGAGCCCTTGTTGTTTTTTAAAAAAAACGTCTTAAAAAGAACCCAAACGGATTATTAAGACTTTTAGGACTTTGAAAATAAGAGTATAAAACCAGTATAAATAGCTTCGATTTAAAAAAAAATGGCTAATGCCAAAAATAAGACAAAAGCAATACTCACATAGTGAAATTAACTGACGTAAAGTCAAAGTTAAAATCGAACCGTTTCGAACCGAGTTCTTTCGAGTTACACGTGAAACATAACTCGACAACGATTACTAGTTCTCTTTATACTGAGAGAGCACTCCTTCTCCCGCAAGTAAACGAGGAAATTTTGGGTATTAGCATTGATGACAAGTGTTAGCTCAACACATCAAATAATCGGGCTAATAGATAAGTGTCTTTGAAAATAAATACGCATCAAGTAAATTACGAGTTACAAATTAGTCCAAAAATTAATTTCGACGTCCAATATTAATTTCTCCTATCAGTACAACTTATACAGCTCCCAGAACGTATTAAACAAACAAAAAAAAAAACTTGTTTTTTCGGCGGCATTTTTTTTGCATTTGTTTTAACGAAAAAATGTTCCTGATTTATTTTGTACGCTGCACAGGATGTCGCTTACAAAATAAATCGAAAAATGAAAATGAAAATTAGTTTGAAATTATTTATTTAAAAAAAAACAGGTACGATTGCGTGTAGAAAATTGGATAGTTTGATATTACACAGCTTAGACTCGTGTTCGTTCGAATTAATGTAATGTTTGAATCCTGGCGAAATCGCCGATTTTAATTAGTATAATAATTACCGGAATCCCATTGGTTACACTGTTTGAGCTATTTGCACGCTTTATTTCCTCAAATCCGCTGTATAACTTTTTTCCTTGTAACCGTTCCTCAATACTTGTTTGCACACGTAAAAAAAGCGAGTGTCTATTTCGGAACGGCAATTGGTGTACATTTATGAAAGTTGTTATCGAAAGCAACGCTTCTCACCATTTTTTTTTTTTTTTTTTCGATTCAAAAATCTACAAAAAGACTTTAAATAAGAAATTCGAAGGATTATGAAAAAGGAGTTTGAAAGACTTTTGAATAGGAATTTGAAGAACTTTGGAAAAGGAATTAAAAAAATACCCGACAAAAATAGAATCGAAGAATCTACCAAATTATTATAATTTAATACAAACCAGGTTTTTGAGAAAAAGGATAATATGCCAAAAAAAATTATAGCACGTCAAACGCCCTGTTTCTTTACATTCATCAATGCAATCCGCATGATTGCCACGTGACCGTCCAATCTACAAAAGATCGCAAACGTTTTAAAATACCAACTTTTTTCTTTCGTGCTATCTTTTTTCTTTTTCACTATCTTCTCAAGGAAATTCTCCATATTTTCATTATCACTCGAATAATCCGCTGATAAGCCTTTGTAGCCCAAGATCATAAAATTTTTAATTACTTTGGAATATGATAGGTTTAAACGAATAAAAAAAACACGTATTTCTCAAAAATTCAAAAATATTTATTATTTCTTATTTATTTGGCATTTTATAGAGTGCAACGTTACTGCAACATTGAATGAAACTAAAAGAAAAAAATGTGCTTTGCTAACAATGTATGAACAAAATCATTCACTTACCTATAAGTTTCTACGAAAGAACTACAATTTTCCACACTTTTATTATATTTTTATAAAATTCAAACTTTCCATCTATGATTTGTATTTGGTATTAAAATGTTCGGTGTGATACGTTACAACGCAGTGACATTGATTTTAATGATCCAAAATGTTTAGTATACATTTTGGCGGGATTGTTGAGGTTTGTTACAGAAATGTCACACGAGTTTATAAAGGATTAAAAGTGTGAAAAGAGCACATAAATACATTTATTTAAATATAAAACACGAACAAAAAATACATATTCCAAAATTTATCGCTGTAGGATCGCCGCAAATTTCTCATCGTTTACTTCGGGGCTAGTATTCCGGAATGGTCGGCTGATACGAGGCGTTCGATCGTACGGAGTCTGCAGGCATACAGCACGATGCATATTACGTTTGATACCTGCGTTGAAAAAAATCAGAGATTGCACATCCGTACGTAGACAGTGTGGGTTTCTGTTCAATGCGTACGAGGATGGGCGTATAAACGTATAGTTGTGGTAATGACGGTATACGGCACCAGGGAGCGAGACGAAACCGTGTTGGACATGCGGTGAGCCGCAGAACTTTGAAAAAGGCCCTTACGCCCGTCATGTTTTGGTGCAGGCGAAGTAATACGTACAGAGTGATTCAGAATCGAGACATTTCCTTGATTATACTTAATAAGAGAGAAAAAACAAACACAAAAAAAAAAAACAATATCGCACTATTAATAAAATATAAGGGAGGAAATTGGAAATTGGAGAGGGGGGTTGAAGGTCTTTGGCAGTTTTTAGCGATATTAGTATTCTCATCGCGAGAAAAATCGTTTTACAGTTTCCTCCGCAACTTTTTCTCCAATCAAAGCTGGTAACCCGTGATTGGAAAAACATTGATATCAACGCGTCGTCTTTTAATGAACTTCAACTCGGACAATTATATTTAGTTCTTGGTTAATTTTACACTCTCGCTAAGCTTTTTAACCGTTTAATCGACGAGGCAAAGATGCGCGAGAAAAAATGGTCATCATTTCGCTAGACCGTAGCTCGGTACGAGACGAGCAGTAAAAGAAGCACGAAAAGAGGAAGGTTGTGCGCGAAGCACTTAATCGCTAGTTTTACGCTTTTTATACCGTGGCGTTCGCCAGCGAGACCGCGTATTGCCTAGCCTTCTTTCGCCCGGAGATCATTTTCCCACAGAACCCTGAGGCTATGCAGGCCGTTTCAATCACCCCTCTTTACGTTCCTCTCCTTCTCTCTTTATCATTCTCTGGTGCTTTTATTGAAGTATATAAGAGCATATCATATATATATATATATATATGTATTTGTATATATATACAAGCGAGCACGCGATGTTCATCTCCATTCCTAGCACAGTCCTCGAAGCGGGCGGGCGTCGTTTGTTACACGACAAAGGGGGGTGGGGGGTAAAAGAGGTAACTTCTGCCAGAGACAGGAATATTTCGTCCCGTCGTTAAAAATCATTTCGCTTTTCGTGACCGCGCTCTCGCGTATTTCCGGGCGTTGCGTCCGTATCGAAAAATTGTTAAGATTGATATCTCATCCTGCTACAATTATCTCCTCGCGTAAGGATGACTAATCGCGCATTTGATCATACCCATCGATGATACAACATCGATCCGATGCGTAGACTAATCAAAGTATTCCCTTACATCAGTGATTCTTGTCAAGTAATGAATTTCAGATCCCTATCACCTTCTGAATACGAATACATTCTGCGGACTCCTCTATTTGACATTCGAGAAAAGGGTTTCAGTAGGATTCATGAAGTAAGGATGAAATAATCAGTTGGAAATCGTTTTATTGAAGTCAGTACAGCAATACGCCAATGAGGAGGAGAACCGTGCTTATCCGATGTTCCTAGATAATATGAGGCCATTATCAGCGACACGTGACGTATGTTCAGAATTCTGTTCACAGGAACTAATTAGGAACTCGTATGAAAGCAAAACTATGAAAAATAAATTGCTAAAAATAAACAAATTGGTCGAAAGATTCTCCTTTTAACTCTTTGTAGCCCAAGATCATAAAATTTTTAATTACTTTGGAATATGATAGGTTTGAACAAATAAAAAAACACGTATTTATCGAAAATTCATAAATATTTATTATTTTTTATTTATTTGGCATTTTAGGGAGTGTAACGTTACTGCAACGTTGAGTGAAACTAAAAGAAAAAATGTGCTTTGCTAACAATGTATGAACAAAGTCATTCACTTACCTATAGGCTCCTACGAAAGAACTACAATTTTACACACTTTTATTATATTTTTATAAAATTCAAACTTTCAACGAGTTTCGACTGGTCACTTTCACCGGCACGCGAAATTCGAACTTGCTAAAACTACTAGTTCCGCCATCTATGATTTGTATTTGGTATTAAAATGTTCGGTGTGGTACGTTACAACGCAGTGACATTGATTTTAATTATCCAAAATGTTTAGTATACATTTTAGCGAGATTTTTGAGGTTTGTTACAGAAATGTCACACGAGTCTATAAATGGTTAAAATGGTTAAAAGTCATTCGTAAAGTAGATAAAATAGATATCTAGATATCTTGATTATCGACATCTTAGATAAGTAAAGTCAAGTTTTTATCTTTAAATACATCGAAGTATGTTGTATTTAAAGATTAGATAGATATATAAAGTATCGGAATCTATATATGTATAAATAGTCGGGTAGTCCCCACATCCTAACCCATAAAACATAGGAGCTATATATATGTATATATATATATTAGTAAATGCGATTTTATCGCAGGATTGGAGGAGGTTCCGCGTAATCTATCCAATTATCGTCTGATCGGACCAAAGTGAAGAAAAAAGAGAAAGATGGAGAGGTAGGGCGAAATGGAGAGAGACAGGCAAGAGGGCCATGAAGTATACGCAGTATGTATGGTCACGGTCTTCCTCGACGGTGGGATGCCACATCGAAGAAAGCCGTCTGGCAGCAGTGCTATAGGCCACGCAAAATACAGCACCACTCAGTACTCCTCTGCAGAAAATCTTTACGATTAATTCGGAGGCTGCAGAAATTTTCCTATCGATAAGTTACAGACGCGACAGGCTTCAGTTTGGAAGGAGGATATTTATTTATAAGGAATATCGTGTACAGGAATTTAGGTTGTTGATATTCTTACCGACTATCTGCCATTTCTAGATTATATGAGACCGTCATCAGATCCAGTAAATCCTGATCAATGAATGATCGGCGCTTCCCTAGCCCTCAGTTAGGGAACTGATCAGTCCCTGAAATAAGTGAGTAACCAACAGAAAAGTAACGGGGTGTCGTGAAATTTATTTTGTGGTCTTTCCAATCCGTCCTATCATGCACAGTCAGGCGAATGACGCGAGGAAAGCCTGGCTCGGGCGGCAATTTCGGGTCATGTTTCTGCCCAACGTATTTCAGTTTCGTACGATTAAATAATGATACAAAATTGATGGGTAACGCTGGCAATAATACAGTGATAGAGCAAATCTCGAAGTATGATCGGCGCAGATCATAGGATTACGCAGCAAAGATTAAAAATCAAAAATTTTGATACGTACAAGGATTTATCATGTATAATTGAAGTGCCTGATTGAAGCATAGTGGAAACAGCTATCGGTCTACTGCAACAATACGGCATCCTGAAAGTTTGCCAAGAATAAAAATAAATTTGAAAATCCTGACAACGAGGTCGTTTCCATGATTTCACCTCTCGATCCGACAGCCTCTTCCTCTCTTTCTCTTCATGGCAAATACGGGGGCCGTCTCTCGCTGCTGGGTACGGGCCCGAGGCCCGCAGAGCCGTTAAAGACCACGGTAGAATCGCCGGCGGGGCCTTCGCCGTGCTGCCTGGATTGCCCGCTTGTATCTTTAAAATTAGAGGTATAGTCCGCTGTATCTACAGGCTAGTGGTGCACGATGCGATGCAACTATGGCTGTTGCTGCTGCCGCCTGATGGCTGCTGCAAGAGACGAGGCCGTGGGGCCTTATACCTCTCGATCTTTTCTCCGCTGCTGCTCCTCGGATCTTGCTGTTGCGGGCTATGGGTCGCGACCCCAGATCGGTCCACTCCCTCGCGGCTTACCTCCCGTGCCTCCGTTTTCTCTTCCACCACTTTACCTGCTCTGCCCCTCTCACTCTCTCTCACTCGTTCCCTCCCGTCCTGGTCCGGTCTTTCTCCCACTCATCGGCGTCATAGTTACATGCTTTCTTTTTTTTCTGTTTGTTTTTTTGTGAAACTCTTTCCCTTTCTTTATCCTTTTGCACTCTTGAAATATCTTGCCGTCTCCATTGCTCATACTCGGTCACTCTCGCGGTTTCGTTCCAGCCTCCATCCTTACCGAGATGTATGCGGTGCACGGGTTTCACCTAAGGCCCCCTCGTTGCCTCCGACCATAAGAGCGTGTACGACGAATGGACGGACACTTGTGCCTGTCCGTTCACCCATCCGTCCAGCTGATCACAATCCTCGTTACACGCGAATCCTGTATATAAAGCGGCCATGTCTGCACTCTCCCTCTCTCCGTTTCTCTTCTCCCTTTCCCTCCAACTTTGCTTCTCCGTCGATTCTTTTGCGAGCTCCCGACACTTGGGAAATACCGCCATGATCGGCTCCGAAGACTGGACCAAAGCTGAGAGACATCGTCCCGATCTCGATAACTATTTACTGGTCACCGCGACTACATCCCTTTGACTCCAGTCAGGATTCTCTTCTTTTACTGTTTCTCCCTGGCTCCTCATTTCCCCCCCCTCCCTTATTCGCCCTCACTGGCTTCGTTGGCTACATACGCGCTCGCGCCAAGTCGAACATTTGCTCGTTCACCACCTCGTTCATACTAGCTACTACAGCAAAATTCTATCTACCCGCTTCTCTTTTCCATACGAAACGATTCGATCTTTCCACTAGCGGCGTGACATCCTCGACGACATTTCTACGTTGACGATTGGCAAGTGATACTCGTCGACCTGTCTCGTAGGAAAATGAGATGAGCTTCCTCCAACAGCTCTTCACTGATAACCAAACTGATTTGGCTAGGCCGTAAGTCGTTGTCCATATTGTCTTTCGTCATCAGTTTTGGTTGGACACTCCGTGACATTGAAATGTGAATAAGTGAAATGTATTTTTTCTCAATACCGACGATTGACGGCTCACTGTATCAAATAATACTACGGTCTTTACCGGTAATCTTGAAGCTCTCTTGAGGGGGACTCTTTGTCAAGTGCAGCATCCAGCGACTTCCGTGATCCCTCCCCCTAAGAAGGCACTCAGATGGTGCTCCAGCCCCTCCCCCTCCAACGCCATCAACCATCCGCTAACTAAGAAACTCCTATGATACCCCCTCCGCCTCAACCATCGGCTAACTAAGTGAGATGCCAACCTCCCCACTCTCCAATTAACGGTCGCCATCCGATGACGCAAAATTCTGCGATACTCTCCCCCATCACCTTCCCCCATCCCTCTTTTGAGACGAACCACTTTGCCACATTGTCAATCTTTGCCCAGTCTCGCTAGGAGACAGATGTGCCGTACGCATCACGCCCCCCCCCCCCCGCCCATCCTCCCCTAGCCCGAGTGAGGGTGGGCAATTCCAAACAACTATCAGTCGGTAAGTCTGAAAGATCGATAAGCAAGAGACCCATCTCACGATACGAGTCGCCACGAGATGGGTTCAAATAGCAATTCTACGACCTGATTTGTTGAAATAAGTAATCCTTTAATACTCAACGATTTTACTCGAGTCCGTGCTTTCTTTCCACCATTATGACTTTTAATTTTCATCGCAAGCACATTGATGCTGATCATACGAAGAGACTGGTAGGAAACAGAGAGAGAGCGAGAGATTTAATCATTTTCCTAATACATAATGATGCAGGAATATGGAAAACGATAATCCCTAGTAATTAAAAATGCACCGCTGGACCAGTTTTACATTCTAGTATAATTGACTTATATTGCACATTATACACTAACGAAATAAATTGAGGGATAAAGAAAATGAGAAATTTTAGCGGTTTTTCAAATGACTGTATCTTCGTCAAAAATTCTCGTATCGGAGTAAACGAAAAAGAAATTTAAAGCTTCAATTTTCTAGTTTCGAGATTTCACGTTTTCTTTTTTTCTGGTCCACGAACTTGGAAATTTTTGCTGTACACATTTTTCCATCATGAAGTCTCAAAACTGTTTTCCTATTTTACTTTCATCATTACGTAAGTCTGTAATCACTGCTAAGTCACCCATCTTACGAATGGGCAGCAAATCCAGTAACTCACCTATTTTCGTACATTGGAAATGCTTGGAAATCCAGTGTTTGTACTCATGCGATAGCTTTCGTCAAGACCATTCTTGGTCTTGAAGGTACTTGATTGGTATAAGTGGTAAAAGAAGGTAGGCAGCTTAGAGCCAAGAAGATACGTCGTTTGTTTTCTCAATGTAGAAGAAGAATCTCAAGATTTGTTGTTCTTTTTCACTATCATATAGCTACTACCGACGGGTGTTAAGCACAAAGGAGTCAAGCAACTGTTGAGGGTGCTAGCCCGCGAGCATCTCTTCCATCCGATGATACTCTTCCTCTCAGATAGCGAGCAATCTCTCTCCTTCCTCCGGAATTCTTTCTCACTCTCTCCCTCTCCCACTCTCCCTCTCTCCCTCTTCCTCTCTCCCCCTTTTCTCTTCTCGTCTCTTCCTGTCTTCGTCTTTCCCTCGCGCTCCAACGACCTATGGAGAACCGCAGAGCGAGAAGTAGGTACCGCTATCGCCCTCTGACCTCACTCCAAGAGCGCAGAGCCTCACAATCCAGAACCACTCTCGCGGACGAGGTCTTCCTACGTTTTATTTTACGTATATGTGTATGTGCGCCCGCGTGTGTATATGAATTTCTTCTTCTCTCTGCTGTACAATACCCGATACCAAACGCATCACGGTACACCGATAATCTTCGTCGTTCCGATGAGGACTTCTTCCGGGTTGAAAACGAATCGGGGCTCTTATTTCGATGATACTATGCTTGATTAGGGTCAAACACGATCTTGGAAACGATGAGATTCCAGGCTGCAGTTATAGCGATAGTTTTAATATTGTAAAATATTTGCGAATTATTCGAATCCACCTAGTCCAATTCGGACAAAAAATCGTTCGTCGCTTAAGTTAAGCCCCGTGCAGTTAAATTAAGAAGTCGTTCAAATTAGGCACATGTGCTCTTCACTAATATGTTTTTAATGTTCTTAATTAAGTGATCCAAAAATTTGTCCAATGACTAATTTTCAACAATTGTTCCTAGATCCGAGATATTTAAACAATTCAAGGAAATGTAAGTGAAGTTCTATTGCAATTGTATGAACACGTCTTCCGAAATGATCAACGTGTAGTACCTCCATTCCACACCGACGTCGCCACAAACTTTATAGCAGTTAAGTCGAAAGCTACGCCATCGCGTAATCCTCGCAATTTCAGCCATATTTAGCTACAGTCCGAAATTTTTGCCTTTCGAAAGCTTACGTGTAGCCTTACTTATAATTTATCGCGAAACAACTCGAGGTCAATTTTCCTAAGAATTCCGCGAAGTTTCGAATTTTACATCTGCTTTTTGCACTCATTCGCTTGATTCGATCTTTGAGACATTCTTTTTTCGATAGTTTCCAAAATTTATCCTGCTAATCACCGTTGCCTTATACCGTACATATATATCTATATCTAATAACCAGAGTTCCGCCATGGTTCAAGCGAAAGGAAAAAAAATTAGAGAGCGAAAAAGAGCTATATATATTACGGAAGGCGCGCGCGGCTGTTCGACCGGACGCGAAGGATCGGTTCGTTTTAATCGCTAATCACCAATTAACCGAGCTTCCCGCGTCTGAAACCCCCAGAAGCATTTTAACGAGCCGCCGTGTTGCCTGGCCTCGGAATTTTACTTCAGGCTGCTTGTGCTTCGTGTGTGCATGTGTATAGTTATAGTCACACAGTATACTTGCCTCTCGGACTGCGTTCCCCCTCGGTTCCTCCGCGGGGGAACGAGACGCCGTCACTGTTGGTCCACCTCGCGTCGTTTTGATTCTACAGTTGTATCAGTCGTCGTTATCTTTCGTGTGTCTCCTCGAGCTGTTTCGAAGTTCGCCATAGGAGAATTCTCATTTTCTATGCGCTGTAGCGAATCTTCGGCACAGTGAGCGCTATTCTTGCTTTTTAGTTTCCTTACCTCTTCCTTGTAATTTCAGTCGATAGCACTCCTCGTTCCTCACGAGTATCTATGTACCGCCATATTGTCATTGGACGTTGAGTTACGTATGTGGCATGCTCAATTTCTATTACGGCGATGCTAGCAACTTTGTCTAGCGGACTGTAGATGGCGCACACCAATTAGAGCGTGTAGGGGTTACATATGGTAACACAGATTTGGGGCAGTCGATAATGTCGCGTCCCTTTGGTCATCGCAATATTGTCCAGTTTTTGTTGGTAAGGTAGGAAGCGAGGAATACGGAATTAACGTTTCGTCTCGGGTACACTAACAGACTCATCGTTACCCAGATAACTACGTACTCCTGCCGTACGTCTCTGGTGGAATACGCCGTACCGTCACCATTGAATCACAGTAGAGTCACTGAATCCACGTGTGAAAATTATGCTATTGTCACGGCACTAGCTGTTGCGCACACGACAAATCGTACACGAGCAGTACAGCGTATTGATACTGTACCGGTACGGTGTATGGCGTACCATACGATCCACTGATCCCGTACCGGTACTGTACGTGTACATCGCGAAATGCCCTTCAAAAATCATACTCTTGGCTATCTGAATATGGCTATGACCATGGAGACTGGAGGGAAGAGTCCGAACTTCTATGGAAACGCTTGGAAAAAAATGGCTACAAAAACCTGTGTGTACAGAGATGGCGTCACTGTTGTTACGTTCTCGTGAAGTGATTCGCTTGTAAATACGGATATGTAAGAAGTGAGCTGTATATGAGGCATAATGATACTTGAGAAGTGGGGTGCGTACGAGAGAGATGGAAAATTTTACATATGTTTACTATAGAGGTTCTTAGCCACCTCGACATTTTTTAACCTAATTTATCTGATACTGTTGAAATGATATTTATTATGTGTATGCAGGAAGCTTGCTCTAAGAGGAACTTGCTCCCAAAACCCAAAATTTATAGGAAAAACGTCGAAGAAATAGTCTAAAAAAGGTTTTTCGCATTTTCCCATTCTAATTTTGCACTTTCGGCAAAGATTCGGGCATATTCGTAATAAGCGGAAAATTTTCGATCAAATACACCCTTTTAATCCTTAAAAAACGGAAAAAAATTTTTTTCGACTTCCCCCGGCCACTTTTCCGGAATCATGAAAATCCCGAAATTTCAAAAGGTCGTAGGGTGAGCTCCTTATATAGTATAGACATTCATTTGGAGGGTTTGGAAAAGGTTTTTGCCTAACTTAAACAATGGCGTTGGATTCGTATCGATATCTCTCATAGTTTTTCCGGGAAGTCCACTTGAAAAATCGCAAAAAAAAACGCAAAGGGGTATGTATGGAAAAATTTGCAAAAATCGATGGTCCAACTTTGAAATTCTGCCAAAAATCGA